>CABHPR010138648.1:39475-51248 GCA_902168415.1 Peromyscus melanophrys
ACACACACACACACACACACACACACACACACACACACACACACACAAATAAGGTAAAGCCTTGTGTCTACTCCACTACAAGAAAGTAGTCTAATGGAGAATAAGCAACAGAGTGTTTCCTGTTTAGCCAGGTCATGGGTTCTGTGGTGAGAAGACAAGCTGTGGAGTCCGAGTCCAGCTCTGTCCCTTGTGAGGTCAAAGTGAGGGTGACATTTCATTCACTGAATTGATTCTTCAACTATGCATTTGGTGCCTGTCACACACCAGCCCCTGTGGCCGTGCTTGGAAAACGTCAGCGGACAAAAGAGATCAAGTTCCCTGCTCCTGACAATCTTACATTCTAGAAGACAGTTTAATGAGTATGTGTTAAAAGTTGACAAGAACTATAGAAAATCTTTAAAAAGGAGAATAAGGAAAGACAATCAAGACTACCAGGGATGTGGACAGTGAGCCAGTTAGAGGATTAAGAATGATCAGTCTGCATGGATCTCATTGAGAATGTGAGAGTGGAGAAAAGCCATGACAGATA
Source organism: Peromyscus melanophrys (assembly GCA_902168415.1). Taxonomy (NCBI): domain Eukaryota; kingdom Metazoa; phylum Chordata; class Mammalia; order Rodentia; family Cricetidae; genus Peromyscus; species Peromyscus melanophrys. Next base: position 40,005 of record CABHPR010138648.1, read on the forward strand.
GAAAGAAGTAGCCAAGTGGTTATTCAAAATACCCAAGGGAGAGTGCTGTAGGCAGAGAGATGTCTCCATAGGATGAGGTATGGAAAATCAAGGAGCAGCGAAAAGAACAGGGCAGTAGAGGACTGACCAAGGGCATAAAAAGACAACAGAGGACAATGAGGAGACAACTGTCAGTATCAAGTACCCCCTTCTTGTGCCTCACTTCCTCTTCTGCAAGGAACTGTGAGAAGCTGATAGTGGATGAAGGGTTTGTGAGGTCTCCAAGTAAGGTCTCCATAAGTATTAACGGTTTTCTTCCATCTCTTTACCCAGAAACCATAATCAGTTCAAATGAACCCCAAATTCAGGCTAAATAAAGTAGTACAGCGTGCAAACATTCTTTAATAACATGCTTAAAGTTTTCTTCAAATTTGAAGTGGGTGGGAGGGGGTCCCACATGTACACTTAAATGTCAAAGATTAACCTTAAGTGTTGTTCCTCCAGAGACATCCTCTGTTTGTTGAGACAGGGCCTCCCCTTGGGACCTGGACCTCACCAATTAGCTAGCGAATAAGCCCCAGTGGTCTGCCAGTCTCTGCTGCTCTAGCCTCAGCATTACAGGCACAGCACTATGCGCAGCTTTTCACATGGGCACTGCATACTGAGCTCCAGTCCTCAGGCTATGCAGCAAACACACCACCAGCAGAGCTTATTCCTCCTCAACCACAACTAACTTGAACTTTTCCTTGCTCTACACTCCCACCTCCAGCCAGCAGCCCACATTCAAGGCCTTTAACTCCCCTCCATGGCTGGAGATGAGACCGCCTAGGGAACCAAGATCTAAGAGGGAATCCAAGATGGAGAAACACTGGTTCACAAGGCATTCCTCTGAACTCACGCTCCATCACCTCACTTTCCAACCTCCATGGAAGCTCATAGGTCTTGCAATATAGGGTTCATCATGTGGACCTTCGTCCTGGAGGGCTGTAGTGTGCCCCTGAGAGTTCTCCACTTATTCTTTGAGGAGGGAAGCAAGTATGAGTCAGCACATTCTTGGCGACAATGATGTCACCCCTGAGCAGAGGAAGGGAGCAGATGAGAAGCCTCCCTGAAATTTCGAGCAATGCTTTGCGCAATGGCGTCTGGAGTGCTGTCACTGTCCAAGCTTCATGGGGAAAAGGAAGCTATTGCAGCCACCAGCTCTTCTATCTTATGACCTGGAAGAGAAAGACAAGAGAGATAAGCCCCCTCTTGGAAAATGTGTGGGTGGTTCTTGAAGGAGCCTATGGAAGACTTGCAAAAATCACAATTTCTATGGGAAATACCCTTCTCCACACAGCTCAGATCCCTAGAGAGCCCAACACAGAACACAGAGAAGTGTTGTGAACTCTTTCCCAGAAGCACAGTGGGCTATGGTTTCCTTTTCAACCCATTTTGGGGACAAAGAGAAGCCCTAAATCCAGCCTCCGAGAGAAAAGAAGGTCATGGGAGGAGGAAGGAACAGGAGACTGTTGTCTCTCATGGAACCTACTGTGTCTGTCTATAGATACGGTCTAGAAACATCAGCCAGCAGCTGCCCTGTTTCCTTTCCCCTTGGAAGAACTGGCTGCTTGTCCCTCTACACTGAAGGCAGTGACAGCTAAGAACATAGGTCTCCTACCCAGGAATTCCCATCCCAGGGAAGCTCCGCCCTTTGTGTTACTTTGTTGTTGTTTATACTGTTGTCTTGTTTGCTTCCTTGCTTTGGCTTTACAGCATCTATCTTACTTTATTTTTAGTCCCATAAGCTCCTGTCACCCTGCCATGCTGTTGAGCACTAGAACTTCATCTTTCTGTTTGACTATGTTCTGGGAACTGTCATCTGACTTTTCTATGTGCTCCCCATGACCCTCTGGTCACCACTCTTCACTTCTACAAAATCCAACGTTCAGCTCCCACAAATGAGGGAAGTTGTCAAGTATTTATGTTTCTACGCCTGGTTTACTTCACTTAATATAATGTCATTTAGTTCCATCCAGGCTGCTACAAATGACAGGGCTTTGTGGATAATAGTCTATTGTGTAGATGTACCGCGGTTTCTTTGTCCACCCATCCCTTATGCCACTGTACTGGTTCCCAATATCACTGGCTATTGTGAGCCATGCTATAATAAACATGGAGGCGCCGATGTTGCTTATCTGTATTTACCAAGATGGGGATTAGGGAGAATAGACACCCTGACTTCAACACATTTTTTAAGGCTGGAGGAAAACCAAGTTGACGTGAGAAAGCGGGGTGTACTTCTGGGAGAGGCAGGCAGGTGACTGATTCCCACTGACCATCATAATCGGAGAACTAGAAAGCCTAGAAGAGTCCATGGAAGATGAGCATTTTAATGATGAGGCCCATCAGATCCAGCTAAGGAGGGGCTGTTGAGGACAAGAGAAAAACAACTTGCATAAGCAAGGGTGGGGCCAGACTGAGTACGGGTGTCGAAAGCCAGAGGAGCACGAGAACTCTCCATCTAAGAAATCAGCCATTAAGAAACTCAGGGTCACCGGAGGTTTCATGTGTTGTGCTGATGTGGATGGTGAAATAACAGCTGTACGGCTCTCTCAACTCCATATCACACACAGGGCCAATGGCACCCGCCCAGTTCATCAGCAGAGCACAGGCAGCCAGTATCCCACTGAGTGCTCTGCCACAGAGAATGGTCTTCCTGAGTGGGTCAGATCTCTGGGGAAGCTACTAAGCTAGCAATGGTGGGGAAAAAGATGCCAGGTCATGGGGAGTTCTGCATATGAAAGTAATGTCAGCCGCTGGAGGGGAGATTGGAAGAAAAACCACTCTGAAAACGCACATACGGCAAACACAGGCTGCAGTGTTGGGCACCTCACATTCTGGTTCTTTCATTTGGTGTGTCCAGGATCCAGCCACGGTGGCTTGGGAAACATCTTGTGCTGGAGAGCTGGGATAGATGGGAGGAGAGGGACAGGAAGGAAGGAAAAAGGACAGCTTCCCAGAGGTCATTGCCTACACCTCACGTAATGTCCACAGGCAACCACCAGACACTCACAGCCACCGCCTGCCCTCTCCTTCAGCTCCTCCTCATTTTCACCCACCCCACAAAGGAAGGAAGAAACACTCTCCTTTCAGTGTTTACTGTTCACTCTCACCCTCTTCCTTCTCTATCTATTTGGCATGGCTTGGTGTCAATAAATAAGCCAAAGCCAAAGCCAAACGGAAGGGAACAAAACAAACAGGAAATGTATCTCTGTAATGTTAACCAATGATCTTTTGTTATCCGTGATGCATTCCTTTGGAGGGTAGACATTAGGGTCAGAAGGAAGGCCGCTGCTCCAGCATGCAAAATACCTTTGCTTCTCTTCCAGTGTTCTTGGCAGAAGTCACTAGTTGCTTTTTTTAGTAAATAGTTATCATGTTCTTAGTCTATGATTACATGATTATGCTGATGACTATCAGAGTTGCTGTACCCCGGTAACTTTCAATGCCTCCACCCAGCACCCCTCCACCCATCGCCCATAGCAGTATGGAAGATTGTTTCCTATGCCAAGTCCTTGAAGGAGGTGTGAAAAAAGCCATTTGTAAAGAACCCATCACCCACCCAATAATAGCTCTACTCGGGTTTAGCCTTCTACTCAAGACGCAGCCAAACTCCCAACCTTTGCATCTCCAAGCACGAACTACACCACTGTGTTACTAACTATGCCATTTGGCTGACTGTCAGGGAATTAAGAGGGGCTGCAGTCAGCAGGAAGTCCCACTGGAAGAGGTGGGAAGCAGCGCTGGCCAGAACAGCATCTATTAAGGCAGGCAGCAGGCCTGGTCTGGCCACAGATGCAGTGAGCATTTGGTGAAAGCTGGAAGCGAGTGCTACGCAGAGGTTGAGGCTCTCAAGGAGATCTGCTCCAGGCCCTTGCAAGCTGAATTCCTGCTGGTGCTGAACTTGTCTCTTAGGGAGGAAATCATTGGCACCTATTAAAGCACAGGTTAGGCTGGGAGAAGTTCCCAACTCTACTTCTGAAATATATTCTTAGGATTTTAAGGACCAGGCCCCAGGTTCTTGGCTTCTTTGCTTTCCAATCAACCTAACTCTACTCCTGCAAGATGCCGGAGGTACAGATGTGATACCTTCAGCATGGAGGATTAGCTCTCTGGATCTCCCCAATATGTATATGAGCTGCAAGGATTGTTCCCCTGATATCTTTAGTCTTTCACAAAAACATGGTGTTGTGCTATGTACCGCAATATTCCAGAGTAATTTGGCTCAATATCACAGAGTGTTGGCAGTATTTAACAGCCTTGTAAAAATATATTGGCAAGGATTGTTGGCTATGTGATTATTTTTTTTAAGCATGGTGTTTGGGCTACAGTTAAGTGTGTGTCACTTATTTAAAGTCCGTGCTATTAATTAATAAATGCCTGATTTAATCTTGCCTGTCTTCTATTTCCAGACTAAGAGTTTCTTTGATTCTCAAACAAAATGTTCTCAAAGTAACAAAACAAACTGGTTGGCTAGGAACTTGAGCACTTTGGCCATTTCCATCAACCTCCACTGCCCATGTCTCTGCTCATCCCATGTCTAAGGCAGGGACATTCAGCATATCACTTTCCCTCAACTCCCTAAGGACTTCTTTCTGCTGGGCCAGCCAGTCTGTCAGGGAACTGAAACATCATCATCAATGGAAAAAATGAGTGTTTGGCATTCAGACTCTCTTGATCCTCTAGAAAGCCCCCAACGCATCTTGAACTCCATCCTGTACCATGAACTGTGTCTCCCATGTTGTCACTCACCCCCTTTTAGGGTGTCAGCTGGGGAGTTAGGCGAGTGGGAGAGAGATTTACATAGGTGTCTGTGCATAGCTCATAACTAGTGTTTGGTTTTTAACCCATGGCAATTTCTCTGTGGGTAAGTTTAAAATCTAGAGCCATGTAAGTCTTAGCTGGGAATGGACTGTTTTCAGTCCAACAGTGTGCCTCCTGCTATGGTAGTTAGAGTAACATCTATATCCTATTAAGCTAAGATGTATCCATCATTTATTTTCATGGGGTATTTTAGATGGTAAGAAGGAAAGATGAGCGACCGCCCAGCACGGTGTTGATATAATCAACTTGTCCTTGAGTCTCTTAGACTCAAGTTGAAACTCTTAGATGAGAATACAAACTCCTCTTGTGGGGGTTTCCAGGGCATAAACTCAGGGAGTTGGTTAGGTCAATAGGTGTTTAGGGTGACTGAAAGCTATCATAAAAATCCACTTACCTTTTATCCTTTCCACCTAAAGAGCACACTCCTGAATGGACCCCATCAATCTCAACTTTTTCAGAGCCTTTCCCAGGCTGTCATAGGAATGTCTGGAGTGAGCAGAGTTTGCTGAAGAAGAGGGCATGGGTATTTTAAACCTAGCTGAAACAAAGATGCAACTCTGAAGATGGCCTTAGGCTGTGGAAGTAGAAGTTGTCGGGTCATTGCATTAAAAAGGAGCAATCAGAAATAGTTAGAAACCGTGCTTAGCCTTAGCCAGGGTCACTAATGGCAGGCACAAAATAGCAATGTATGACTCAGATAAGCTGCCCTCAACAGTTTGAAGGAAAAAAAGAAGACATTCAGAAATCTAAACACACAATCAGAGATGGAATTTATGTTCAAAGTTTTCACTGCAGTATTGTTTATAACAGTAAAATAAGTTTTAAATCCTATCAGTAATAAACTGAAATTATAGAAAATCATCAATAAACTAATAGTTAATAGCCAGACTATATAAGGAGTATAAAAGCTGAATGCCAATAATAATAATCTGTTTTTTTAACTCTAAAGAATGAAATATATACTTCCTGCAAATCCAAAAGGTGGTGAAGCATGTGATATAAATTGTTCAGTCTCACTAATCATTAGGGAAGTGCAAACCCAAACCGCAATCCTTATCCCAGCCAGAAAGGCTATCATCAAAAAAAGCAAAAACTAACAAGTGTTGCCAAGGATGCAGGAAAGAGAGAACTCTGACATGCTGCTGCTGGGAGTGTAAATTACTGCATTCTTAATGAAAGCACTAAGGAGGTTCCTAAGATAATTAAAAGTAGAACCACCATGTGATCCGGTCATTCTGCAACTGGGTATATATCCAAAGGAAATGGAACTCATCACAAGACAGGCACTTGCACTTCCATGTTTATTGCAGCACTATTCACTAAAATACAGACCTCAGTCAAGCTGTCCATCAATGGATGAATTGACGTCTACATATGCACACATAATGGAGTATTGTTCAGTGACATAAAAGGATGACGTCCTGTTACTTCCAGTAACGGGAATGGAAGCAGAGGTCATTATATTAAGTGAAATAAGAGACACAGAAAGACAAATACCACATGTCCTTACTCATTAGTGGAAACTAGAAAGTCAATCCCACAGAAGAAACAAATGAAAGAGTGGTCAATGGAACAGGGGAAGGGTGGAGAGGGGTGAGGGAGCAGTTCAATACGGGCCACTAAAGTGCAGTGAGAGAGCAAGAATCAATCCTAGTTCCTCTAGAGTGAAACAGGGCAGCCACTTATTAGAACCATCCATGTTACACTCCAAAAATGACTAGAAAAATGTGTCAACCCAAAAAACAATTAATATTGAAGGAATAGACATGTTTGTGAGTCTCATTTCATTATTTCCCATTATACACATGTGCCGGATTACTGTAAATTATCCCATAATGTTATACAATTGTTGCCACTAATTTTTTAGTAAGTCAGAATGTTGAGCAGCCATTGGAAAGGATGTTGATGGGTGGGGGAAGGGAGAGTAGACCACACATAATATGAAAGTAGAGAAGGAATACAAAAGACGGCAGTCTGAAGTGTAGGTAGAGGCAGAGAGATGAGGGAGAGGAGGAGGTGGGAGTAATCCAGAGGGTAGAAAAGTTCTAACCAGGTGTGGGAACAGATGGGTGAGGGAGTGTTAACCCAAACTGGAGGTGTTTGAAAAGCCTTATGGAAACTACCAATGTGTAAGCTAATTTTTAAAATGTCATTTAAAAGAAAGGGAGTTTGAATGAAGGTACCTGCATGGATAGATATTGCTGCTCTGAGAAGCCATGGTTACTAAATAAAAATTCTAGGGCCCAGCATGGGTTACTTCTATATGAATTATTGGTTAGGGTGTCCCCAGAAGCCCTCAAAACAATATAGGTTATTACCATTGCACTTAGTTTCCCACCAAAACCAGATACTAAGACCCATTTGCTAAAGAGTCAATGAATTTTGGTTATAGGACATAAAGAAATCAAGCTGGGACTAACCTGGAAACTTCTTCACTATTGCCAAGCTTTCATGGTGCTGGGAGGTGCTGTACAGAGCACTAGGAGAGAAAAGGCCATGGTCTTACCCAGTGCTACATGCTATACTATTCTGACCTGCCAGGAAAGATGCACCTACTGGTATAATAATGCATGAATGTTTATAAGGATAGTCAACCACTTTCTAATTAGATTTGAGGGCCACTCCACGGGAAGGAATTCATGCACAGTATTGTAACTCTGGTCAAAAGGCCATGATTAGGGGGGACATAGGTGTTAGCCAGGGAAGCTACTACTGTCATTTTGCTGAATGGACATGTTATCAAACTGCCTTCTAAATATTTATGCGTATGCATGTAGATGGGTGCTGCTCTCAATCTTGGTCAGAGATGCTGCTTTGGGAAGTAGGCAACAGTCACTGCAAAGACTCACAATTAGTCAAAGTGCTAAGAACTTGTAACTTCCTAATGCTGAACCCTAAATGGGACATCTACTTCAGCCCTTGTGTCAAGGCTCAGGGAACTTTGAGGAAGATGGAGCCGAAGGAGTGGAAGAGCTGGAGTATGGGGAGGGGTGCCAGGAATGCTGCCTGCTAGGCATGACATGGGTGTTACATTCAGGAGCTCAGAGCAGCCGTGGTTGCCTGCACAAGATCTACGTGCGATCAAGCCGGTCAACATTCTAGTGTGGCTGAAGAGGGCCTCATGAAGCCTCAGTCTTAGCTGAAGAAGAGAGGGAGAGTCATTTTCATTCAGGATGCAGCCAATGTTAAATTGGCCATAATCCAATAAATAATCCCACATCTATGAACTTACCAAGCAACCCCAACTAAACTCAATGGGTTATATAGAAAAAAAAAAACTAATGAATGAATGGATAGATGGATGGATGGATGGATGGGTGGGTAGATGGGTGGATGGATGGATGGACGGATGGGTGGGTGGATGGATGGATGGATGGATGGATGGATGGATGGATGGATGGACGGATGGACAGACAGACGAACGGATGGAAACCTGTTAGGAAGAAGAAGGTTCCAGAGTGAGTGAGAAGTGGATGGACAAGAAAGAGGAAGGAGGGCAGATATGATCAAAATACATTATTCGTGTATAAAATTACTGACCCACGTGTTAAATATCTCCTGGGGACTAGAAAGAGGAACAGAAATAACAAATACCCTCTATGATCTTGCTGCAAGATTCTGCTGGGAACTGGTGGTAAGGAATAAAAGGCAACCCTCCCTCAAGTAAGCCAGAAAGAGAGGCAGTTAGACTAACGGAAGAAAAGACTATAACCAAAGAGCCAATGCTCTGCTTAAGGAAGACTGGGAAATGGGCTAGGAGATCTACAAAGCTAAGAGAAGAGAGGGCAACAGGCTCAGGCAGAGGGTCACCCTCAACCAGTGCAGGTCAACTCCTTAGGGTTTCTTTCCTTTGACTCACACTAACTATTTCACTCTTCATCCTACCCAAGAGGTTTCAGCGGCATTCAAAATAGGTAAGTTCAGAAGAGCTCTGTTTTTCATTGGAAACAGAAAAGACTGAGTTTTCCCTGATCAAACTCTTCCAATGCTGAAGCAGAGGAGTCCACAACTCTCACTTGAAAACACTGAGGAAATATGATTTAGCATAACCACAAGGAGAGGAAAACATGAGAAACAAACCAACCAACCAACCCCACCTGGATTCCAGGCAAAGAAAGCCTCCCTGGTAATGTCTATCTTCTGTCTCCACCTTCTCTTTCTGCCCCCTAGATGACCTTTAAGTGTCTCAGGTAACACGTGGGTAAAATCCTTTGCTTAAAGGACCTGACATAGCAGAGTATCTGGGGAGAAGATCCCAAAAAGCTTAGGTAGGACTACAAATTTGAGTTGGAATTTTTGGTCAAAGCCAGAGACCATTGCCTACCCTCATCCACTTGCACGAATTGGCAGCTGAGGGAACCCATTGCTTGGTGACCAGTGTCACTGTTGTTGTCGCTTTTGTCACAGCTGGAAGTGTGACAAAATGAGGTGCACCAGTCACTTTTCTCATGGCCATGGCAGAAGATCTGACAGAAAGAAAATTAAAGGAGGAAGGGTTGATTGGGGCTCATGGCTTCAGGGCAAATTCCATCACCGCAGAGGAAGCGCAGCTGAAGGCAGCTGCTTGCTCACATCTAGGCAGATCAAGATGCAGACAAACAGGAATGCTGGTGCTCAGCCAAAGCTGCGCTCTTCTCTTTCCATTCAGCCTGTGAGTTCAGCCCAGGGGATAGAGTACTGCCTGGGTTCATCGTGGGTCTTCCTTCCTCCATTTCCATTCTGGAATCACCTTCACAGAAACAACCAAAGCTTTGCCTCCTGAAAGACCTAAGTATTTCTTTTCTTTTTCTTTTTCTTTTTTTTCTTTCTAATTTTTATTTTTGAGACAGGGTTTCTCTGTGTAACAGCTCTAGCTGTCCTGGAACTCGATTTGAAGACCAGGCTGGCCTTGAACTCACAGAGATCTGCCTTCTTCTGCCTCTAGAGTACTGGATTAAAGCCTTGCACCGCCACCACCACCCTGCTCCTAAGTATTTCTTAATTCAGTGAAAGTGACAATTAAAATTAGCCATCATGTGTGGAGACATGGAATAGAAAATGGAGACTAAGGGTGTAAGATTGACAGGTGGAGACTAAGAAGTAGAGAACAGTGTATTAGTCATGAAAGAGGCCCTCACTGTACTCATACTGAAAGGACTCACCACACATCATGTCTTAGAAGTCTCAGTCTTTCTCTCTGATCATAACCCTGTAATTTGCCGGGCGGTGGTGGCGCACGCCTTTAATCCCAGCACTCGGGAGGCAGAGGCAGGCGGATTTCTGTGAGTTCGAGGCCAGCCTGGGCTCCCAAGTGAGTTCCAGGAAAGGCGCAAAGCTACACAGAGAAACCCTGTCTCGAAAAACCAAAAAAAAAAAAAAAAAAAAAAACCTGTAATTTAACTATTGACCTTTGAAATTTCAAGACTCACAGAGTCATACTTAAAGCTGAATTATGAAAACCCCTCTCCAACCTCTTGAACATATTTTTTCCTAATTTTTTTTTTACTTTCTATGCACTATTAGCTATTGTGCATAATTTCCTAATTCTTGGAATTTTTTCCTTATCATGCATGTAAACAACTGATCAAAACCCTGTTTGATGGGAAGCTGTGTTATCAACAAATACATTAAATGTTGTCATTTAAAAAGGAGGAGCTGTTAGGACAGCTAGCCATTGTGTGATAGACTTTTCCTGGGGAGATAAAACACACATGACTACTCACCCCACAAAGAAAACCAATGACCAACCAAATGAACCATTACACCAAAGTGCAACCTGGGAAACCAGGGAGTGTTTATTGGAGTTACTAACATGTCTGTGGATTAAGGGATGCTCACAGGAGCAGTGATTGGAAAAGACAAACAACTGTATCATCCAAAAGCCAATCTCTCCCCAGGCGATGAGACATGGATGGTAACTTATGAAAGCTGCAGTCCTGGAGCTTTCTACATTTAGAGGCCGCTCCACAGGCCGAGAGAGCACCTCTCCCAGCTCACTCAGTCTCCCTTTCTTCCCCAGCAGTTGTTTGCTACTGTTATGAAGCTACAGAGAACCCTTCTAGAACCTTCTAAGGTTCCTCTTCCCAGATATGAGAATTTTGTTTGTCTCTACCTCCTGGAGAGACTGTATCAATTTGGAGGAAACTGCTACTCCACACTAACCCATTCTGTGTCTCAACCTTCCAGTGGCAAGTTGGATAAAGTTGTGTTCTTCTGTATTTGAGTTTTAAGTGTTAAAAACATAGTGGTGCTCACCAAAATGAAGCGAGGCAGAGAATCTTTCACATACTCACATGTAGAGGAGACCTTTGTCTTTTTCATACACTGGTAACCCTGGGCTAACTGTACCACATTCTTCTTACTAAAACACGATCTGCCTAGTTAAGTGGCGAAAAATGATGGGAAAGTTGTCAGGTGATG
>CABHPR010138649.1:13991-29603 GCA_902168415.1 Peromyscus melanophrys
CCCCCCCCCTCTCTCTCTCCTCTCTCCCTTCCCCATTCCCACCTATGTATGATGAAATGGGTGTGGAGGCCCCAGGTCAACCTCAGGTGTCATGTATCTTGTTTTTGTTTTTGTTTGTTTGTTTGTTTTGAGGCAGGGTCTGCCACTGGCCTGGAGCTTGGTAACAGGCTAGACTGGCTAGCCAATGAACACAGGGATTCTCCTGCCTCTGCCTTTCCGGTGCTGGGATCCCAAGTATGTATCACCATGCCCAGCTTTTTATTTGTTTGTTTGTTTGGTTTGGTTTGTTTTTTGAGACAGGGTTTCTCTGTGTAGTTTTGGTGGCTGTCCTGGATCTCACTCTATAGACCAGGCTGGCCTCAAACCCACAGAGATCCACCTTGGCTCTGCCTCCCAAGTACTGGGATTAAAGGTGTGTGCCACCACCGCCCAGTTCATGTCCAGCTTTTTTAGGTGGGTTCTGGAATCAAGCTGAGTCCTCGTTCATTCATTTCTCAGCCCTTTATCAACAAAGTTATCTGTCCCCTGAGCCCAACTTTTCTTTTCTCCACTTCAGTCCAAGCTTCCTTTGGTACCCAGGGGTTCTGCAGCCTTCATCTGGCCGGAGGACACATGTGGATAAAATGCAGCCAGCTAATGAAGTCAGCCTAGAATCTACATGCACAGGAGCAGGGTGCACACAGTCCAGACCTCTCCCCTGGTCACAGAGCATATTTGAGCTGCTTCCTTTTCCACTGGGGAAGGACTTGTCCCTCCCCCTGTAGGCCAGAGCAGCACCCTGGCCCATCTGGGCTGGTAAAAATGTCTCCCACCATGACCACGGAAAACCACCCCAGCTGCAAGCCACCAGCCACAGAAGTCAGTACAGGAACACTTAAAGGAAAGAATAAATGGCAATGGGCTTACTTGTGGGACAGGGGCCTCTGGGGTGGCCCTTCGACCCCCCCCCCCAGGAGCCCCCACTCATTCACTTACCAGATGAGACAAGCAATGCCAATTCTGTTAGGTTTGGCTCAGGACTCAGAGTGCTGGACAAGACCATACACAGTACAGACTGGGAGGGAGTGCAGAGGGCTGGCCTTGGACAAAGCCTTGGTACTGTGGGATGTGGTTTGATTCTCACTGGGCTATGGGATGTGTCTGGCCTAGGGAAGATTCCTGCCCCATTCCCCCAGTATCTAACTTGGAATGTCAGCAGTATGCTTCCAATACCACCCTGGGGGGGAGGGGACTCTTCCAAGAAACATAGGGTCCCCAGACCCCCTCAGACTCCACACTTACAGCTCTCAGCTGTTTCAAGAAATATTGTGCCTGGAGTGCAGGTGGAGAAAGTGTCAATCACCCACGCTGGCCCAGGGTGCTCACTGCAAGCCTGACGTTTTTGGCCATCAGAGCAAATGATCATGTTTCTGTTGTCCCTCTGGAAATGCCAGGTGAACCCCAACCTTCATCCCAGAAGCTCCTAGCCTCTGTCATTTACGACTTACACAGCATGGACACACTGTGCCATTCCTGCTATGGCCTATGATCAAAAGTGACTGAGAACATGGGGTCTTCGTGAGGCTAATAAGCATGTGGCCCCATCTGTCACCACCCTGCTGATGCTGTCTACCAAGGCCATGAGTCAATCTCCTTTCCACATGGCTCCAGGGGTTGAGCTACCTGGCCCACAGCACCAATCGAATGTCACAAGTCTCATGCAGAGAAATAGAATCATCAAACCAGCAGAGATATCCTGCAGGGAGAGGAAGAGAAGCCTGGGGTCCAGCAGAATGGCTGCAGGAAAGCTGTGTGGGAAAAGGAGCCCAGAACACTAAGGACATTGGCCCAGGGTTAGACACATCCCAGGTGGTCCTGAGCCAGCTTCTAGAACTTGGTGATGGCAGCTCATTTTTCTAAACCTCAGTTTCCACATCTGTTAAGTGAACCCCCAAGTGAGACCCAATCATTTCTCCTTCTAGGCCCCAGAATTTTTTATTATAATAAAATTTGGAGGATATAACCTCAAAACAGAAATTTCCCCTTAAAATCACCTGCCCAAGGTCATCAGTCTGGAAGGAACATTGGGATTTGTCCCACTGGCTCTTGGCAAATTATGCTAAACTCCATCCTGTTGTCTGTCCACCATGCTATTTTGGATAAGCATCTACACTTCTGAGGCTCTGTATTCTCTTCTATGAAATGGGCTAATAGTGTCTGTTACATGAATCCTAAATGGTCTTACAATAAAATACCCGGAGCCAGATATTGGGGTAAGTGCTGAAAGATCAGAGAGACAAAGGATCATGCCACTGGAGAAACTTCTCACCACTACCCAATCCTCAGGCCGAATGGAAGGCAAGATCCTATTTCCACAAATCCTCTGACTGAATTCCTCTGAGTCCTCAGTCGAAAAGGCCTAGTTCCTGTCTCCTCACACCTTATAAGCCTTTCTCCGCCCAGCCATTTCACTTACTTCCTAATGCTGTGATAAATGGTGTGTGACTCCCAAGAACTGGGATGAAAGGCGTGTGCCACCACTGCCTGGCTCTGTTTCCCTCCTAGACTGAATCAATGTCATGTAATTCGGGGTGGCTTTGAACTCACAGAGATCCAGACGGATCTCTCCTTCCAGAGTGCTAAGATTAAAGGTGTGTGCCACTACTGCCTGGCCTCTATGTTTAATCTAGTGGCTGGCTCTGTCCTCTGATCCTCAGGCAAGCTTTATTTGATACACAATATATCACCACAAGTATCAGAGTAAACGAAGCCACCCATGTATGCCCATGTATACCCCTGGCAAGAGGGCCTGGCTCATGAGCTCTGATCATCATCCACCTCCACCATCCCCAGCATCACCACGTGACTCCAGTCAGGAGCAACCTGGAGAAACAGTGCTGAGACCCACCCTGCCCTGCTTCAGTCCATGTACTCCTGTTTTGGCTGACTGATGGAGAGCAGGTTTCACCAAGACTACCATAAGTTTTAATAAATGGCAAGAGGCAGAGGTGGGCAGGGCAGAGCCAAGGGGACAGGCGACAAGCTCTGGCTTCTTTCCCCTCCCTCTACCCCCCCCCAGATGAATGTTGCCCCAGGGACACTTGTTGCCCTTGGCATTCATGGGTTCTATGGAGGATGGGCTGTGCAAACAGGGTCGGCCTTAGACTCCAGTCCCTCCAAAAGCCAAGGCAACCCTGACCCCATGGCCTCACCACTAAACCCTATGTGAGCACAGACCACTGCTGTGGTCTAAGGTCCCTACACAGCCAGGACACTCTTAGGTGGGACACACCTAAGGGCTTGGAGATCACTAAAGCCAAGGGCCAAGTATTCATTTTATTTTAGTCATTGATAAGAGTTAGATTCTACTACGTGACTACCAGGAAACCTTGAAGCATTTTGTGTAGGAGAGGGGTCGGGGAAGCGAAAGACACATCTGTATTTGGGGTGAGGAGGGTAAAGTTATTCAGGTGGCTCCAGGGTCCTCTCTACCCATCTCTGACGTGTTATCTACAGACACAGAGGTCAAGGGCCGACTGAACCTTTGTCCCACTGAAGACTTCACTTGAAATGATGCTAATCTGCAAGGCCTGGGCCCAGATTTTCTAATGGGCTTACCAAGGAGATTCCCCTTCTGTCAGAAGAGGGTGTGGGCATGTGCGCGCGCGCGCACGCACACACACACACACACACACACACACACACACACACGCACACACACACTGCAGCTGCCTCCTGACTCTGCTATCCCATGGGTTATTCTTTGCCTCTTTCTGAAGTCATGTCCTCAAATAAAGCACTTTGCCCTCTGCTACTGAGGGGGGGCAGTGTGCACCCCCATTGACCCAGGACTCCCTGGGAGATTCCTGGGGACCTTTGAGATGACTTGCAAAGTTGTATTCTCCCTGGAAACAGCCTCACTAGGATAGGATTCACAGACGGGCCAGGGGAGAGCACGGGACAGAAACAGCCGGACAGACACAGCCCAGGCCCTCACCTCATCCAGACAGAGTTTTGAGGCTACAGAGCCAACTGACCAGACTTCTCTGCTCCTGCATTTCCTCATCTCTAAAAGGAAGGTTACAATAGCTTCATTTCTCACACCCTCAGGAAACAGAGCCACTGCTCTCCTGCCTATATCAGAAAAGACAGCATCCCCATCTCTGCAGGGAGGTGAATTGGCTTCTGGTCCCTCACAGCTGTCATCTGCATAACTCAGAATACAGCCCCAACCCCTGTGTTTGCTTAAGGATGAGAATGCAAAGATTAACGTCTTAATTTTACAAAGTGGGGCTTTGGGGGATGGAATCTGCTCTCCTGCCATCCTGGCTCAGTGCACCTCTAAATGCATCTTTATGTGCACGCTGGAGGCTCTTTGTTTCTGCCTACCAGTCCAGGCTCACGGCTGAAGGAGACAAATCACTAACTGAACTCGAGCCTTTGACACTCACCTGTGAACCACGTGGCCTCCTTCACGGGTCTGATTTCTCTTCGTGGGAATATAGACAGTCTGATGTTGACAGAATTTCCACGTCGGCTTCCTCTTTCCCTCAGCGACTCAGAGGTTCATTTACTCAAATAAACCACACTGTGTCCTCTCCTTGAAGCCATACTGTAAGAAGTCACAAAGTCCACTGTGAGGCATGAATGGAGGGGGGTGGACGACAGGAGCCAGGGAGAGAGAGGCAGGGAGAGGAAGGTTCAACTGTAGTGAGTCAGCCCTGTTAATGAGGGTTAAAGACACAGGCACAATCACAGGGTGCCAACAGCTCTCTGGGCTTATTCACAGGGAGAGAGGACACAGCGGCCAGCCGGCATGCTGATGGAATGTAAATGGACACAAAGAACGTTCCAGGATTTCTGAACCCAGCATGAGTGACAAAGGACACCCGTGGGTTGGGAAGAAGCCAGGGCAGAGAGGACAATGGTCAAATAGTCACTCCTGTTGCTGTGACATTTCCCTCTGTTCACTTACCCACTTGGCACCTGCCAGAGTCCCCTGCAGCCTCCAGACTCCTGCACAAGCTTGGGGGGCAGTCTGGGGGTCAATTTGCACATATACTCTGCTGGGTTTAGAGTGGCATGGGCTGGCACCAAAATCCCCCATCCACACCGACCCCTGCGAGCACAGCATGCTAATCAGGGCCCCAAACCATGACAGTCAAGCAAGAAGTGCACCAGCTGAGTGTCCATCTGCCCTGCTGACACCACCAGGAGCTGTGTGTGACTCGGCTGCCTCCTGCTCTCTGCTTGTCAGCTGAAGCATGGTTATTGGGAACTGACTTGACCAACGTTAGTGTCCCTGGGGCCAGAAGTGGTTCCTATTTCAGTTTGTTTACACAGAAGCATGGTGCGCTATCTTGAGTGTGGAGCTGAGACTGAACAGCAACCCCGTACCATGTCAAAGGCACCTTACACACTCAGCCTGAAGCTATTTACGTACAATATGTTCAATAATGCTATTCACAAAACCAAGTTCCTCGGCATGAAATTTTCCATCTGTGGTGCAATGCGGGGCATTTTGGGTTTCCAGATACACAGGAATGCTCAGCCCGCAGCATAAACTGTCCACGAGATGCCATTTAGACAGAAGTGGGCCTTGTCCAAGGCATCAAGTCTTACTGTCTACACAGGAAGCATGCTCGTGAAGAAATGTTTATCGGGGCACCTAGGAGTCAGGTCCGTGGTCACGGGATAGGTTCTAGAGAAGCATGGTCAAGTAGAGAAGACATGAGCTCTGTCCTTAAGAGGGTTATCTCTGGGGAGGGGGGGATGGAAAACAGGAAAGAAGCCTGCAAGGAGGAGAGCCCCGCCCCCCGTGCTATGACTGAATGAAAGAATGGAAGAGAACCCATTCATTTCGTCCCTGAGCAAACCGGTTTGTGATTGTTAATTCTCTGCTTGAGAAAAAAAAAATGCCTAGGGAGTGGGAGACACATTCTCCTCAGTGGTGTAGACACCGAGAAGCCATCCGTGCTCCTGTAAAATTATCTTCGCTTTACCCATGCTCCTGCAAGTAACCCTAATGAAACACATTGGGTCACCACCAAAAAAAAAATTAATTAATTAATTATTTAAAAAGTGACATGAAGGTAGACGGGGGAGCTGACTGGAAACAGGAAGTGGGTTAGCAGAATTGGAGAGGGCAATGGGGTGTGTTGCTTATTATGCATGCGTGGGAAACCCCCAGCTGGCCAGGCCAGGGTATCCCACTCATACAGGGAACCATGCTGGCATGCTGGGCAGATGCAGGAGCAGGCTGGTGGGAGACCCACTCCATGCAGCCATGGTGGTGGGGCGGCGGGTGGACATTCACAACCCAGACGCCACATCCGAGAGGAAACGGTTTATTATAATAAGGGATAAAGAGAAAGATAGGAAAAGACAGGAAGGAGTGGGGGATTCAAGGGTGCACACCTTGTAGGAGGAAATCAGAGAAAGAGAGAAAGGGATGGGGAGTTTTTCCTTAAGAAGAGGTATCTACGTCAAGATGCAGGGCAGCCCCAAAGGGCAAGATCATTATATTAACAGGGTGAATATGCTCAAAATGCATTATACACATGAATCCCATTGACATAAGGAAACCCATTATGTGCAATTAGTACTCTGCTAACAAACTTTTAAAAGTCAGAAACCCCTGGGGTGCTGGTGAGGCACCCCTTTAGGCCTTCTGAGAGGGTTGACTGAGGGAAGAGGAGTCACCATGAATGTGAGCAGCGCCCTCCCATGGCCCAGTATCCCATGCTGAATAAAAAGCAGAAATGGGGTGACCTGAGCTGAGAGCCTGCATCCCCTTCTGTCTGCTTCCTGGTCCCCTGAGGTGTGAGCGGGCAGCCACACACTCCCATCGCCATGCCTTCATAGAGTGAAGGACCGTACTCTAAACCAGGAGGGAAATAATGCCCCTTCCTTCTGTTGCTTCCTATGTGTCGTTGGTACAATAATCAAAAAGGTAACGAATGCCTGGGTGTGGTGGAAAGGAGATAGAACTGGCCTGGGAGAAGCCTGAGGACCAGGCTGCAGAAGGACTTGTTGGAAAGTAGCATGGGGACACGGTTGTGTATTCCATGTCCACACCCTGCCCTGCCTCTGACACATTCAGAATATTCTAGAGTTTATGGACTCCAGGGAACGTCATTAGCCCCTGGTTACATCTGAATCCTCCTCCTTGCTCCCTTGGTGCTCATGGGGTGTCTGGTGCATGTCAGGAGTCCAAACATGATGTTGTCTCCTACCCAGTTTGCCTTGCTCCCTCCTACCATGGCACATCCTCTCTCTGCTACTCCTCCCTGGTGGATTCAGCAGACACCTGCTGGTGTCTTCTACAGGGAGGTGTTATCACCGTTGGAGGAACTCCCGGCCTTCCCAGGACCCAGGCTGATGAGCACTGGTGCCTCTTCCATTTAAACTGTTTTCCTGACAGAGGGACAGAGGGACAGAGGGACAGAGGGACAGAAGGACAAAGCAAGGCAGATGCTCAGCTTGTCCCTCAAGAGAGCAGCCGCAGTGGGAGCGTCTCATTAATGACTCACACACACACACACACACACACGCACACGCACACGCACACACACACTCACACTCCTGTGTTTGGTTTTCCACATGTGTCTTCCTAAAGCAGGGGCGATATCACACAGTACCGAGGGTCGGCCAAAGGAGAAAGTTTGTAGCCTCTCTTTCACAGAAGGGCTGGCGGATGGATGGATGGGTTGATTGACAGCACCCAGGCCGAGTGCTGAGCGCACATGATAAGGGAAGAATCTGTCATGTGTAACTGAGATTTCTAAGTGCTCTGAAATAGAGGAATGCGTTTAACTCAGTGGTCCCTGGGGCCTGGGGAAAAGCCCATTAGAGCAAGTTATTAACTCGCTGCATTTCTGAAGCCCGGGATCCAATTTAGACTGAGTACAGTGGGACTCGGCTTTGCGTGGTGCTCAGCCAGCTGGCATTTGAGCTGAGTCCTCAGGCCGCACGGAAGGCAGGCTGCAGGCACTACTCATCAGCCCTGAAGTTGGCCCGAAGTTTGGAGTCAGCCAGCAAGATCTGCTTTGCGTGCAGGGGAGAGCATTTCAGTATAGGAGAGGGAGGCCTTTGTGGATCAGAAGGTCCTTGGATGGGCAGGGGTTGGGAAAAACAGCCAGACTCACCTCCTATGGGGCTCTAGCTATGGAGATGGTACCTGGCCATCCTGGGGTCCCAGAGGGTGGATGTGATGGTGGTGGAGTCATGGAGTCCTTCTTCACACGAACGTCCCCTTCTGCTCCTGTTGAGGGTAAGGAGGTTTCGGTAGAGCACCTTGTAGAGCACACCCCCTACCATGCCACCTGCACCTAGGAGATGAAATTGAGGAGGACCACATGGCAAGAGAGAAAGAGGCAGTTTTCTGACCCTCCCTGATGCACAAGGACTTCCACCAGGGTGTCACCCATCCAGTTAGAATAGGGGCTGTTGAAACAGATGGATTAATAACAAGAAATGCTGGTGTGAGCGTGAGGAGAGAGCACTCACACCCTGCTGTGGGAACACAGATCAGTGTGGCCTTTATGGAGAGGGAGCACTCACACCCTGCTGTGGGAACACAAATAAGCATGGCCTGTAGCAGGAATCTTAAAAAGTCTTATTAATAAAATCAAACCTGTAGCCAGGTATGGGGGTGAAGCCGGAAGATCAGAGAGACAGAACAAGCCACAGCTACCTCACCTCGCCAGTTCCTCAGCTGATCCTGTTTCCTCAGACTGGATGCCTCTGAGTCCTCATACAGAATGAATCTCAGCTGAACTGCTGCTCGAAAGCCTAAAAACTTAACCAGCCAAAAGCTTCTACTTTCTGGTCCTCACGCCTTATATACCTTTCTGCTTTCTACCACCACTCCCTAGGATTAAAGGCTCGCTTTCTGGGATTAAAGGCGTGAGTCACCATGTTTGGCTGTATCCTTGAACACATGGATTTCTGCCTCTGGAATGCTAGGATTAAAGGCGTGTGCTACCACTGCCTATTCTCATGTTTAATATTGTGGCTGTTCTGTCTCTGACCCCATATAAGTTTATTAGGGTGCACAATATTTTGGGGAATACAATACCACCACAATGGCCATTATGGAGAGGGTTTGAAGATTCCTCAAAACATGAAGATAGATCTATCATCATGTCTGGGACCCCTAGTGCCAGGCAGTACTTAAAGGAAATGCAGGCAACATGTCTATGAGGTACCTGCAGGCTGGTGCCTACTACAGACGACGTCACATGGTCAGTGAGATACCAGGCTAGTGAAGATGGCTGCTGACAGGTTGAAGCCATTATGCTCCGAGTTCACAGCGGAGTGCTATGCCACCTTAAAAGAGGAGCTCTGACACATGAAGGAGCCTGAGCAGGACTAGAGTGTGCAGCGTGAAGTAAAATTAGCCCAGCATGGAGGGCAGACTCCACATGCTCTTGCTCATCTGTGACGCTGGTGTCACGGGTCTCCTACAAGATGGCAGTAGAATGGTGAGCTGTAGAGATGAGGATAGAGAGAAATATGGGTGGGTGGGGGGTCTCGATGATGGTGTTTGGTGGCACAGTTGGGGCTCTGCAACCTGCAACAACCTAGAACACATTTCAAAACAGCTTGAAAGGAGAGGCCAGGGCCTGGAGACACTCAGGGTCAAGAGTGCTCACTGCTCTTGCAGAGGACCTGAGTTCAGGTCCCAGCACCCACATTGAGTAGCTCACAGCTGCCAGTAACTCCAGTTCCTGAGGATCCAGTGCCCCCTTCTGGCTTCCTCCAGCATTGCACTAACATGCACATACACAGAGAGAGACACACGTATGCACATAATTGAGAATAATATAGTCAAATGCATCCTTTTTTTTATTTTAAAGAGGGAATCCAAAGATTCCTAATACATGGGAATGGTCAGGGTTTGGGCTGGGGATGCAGCTCCATCAGTAACATGCTCCACTAGCATGCACAGAGCCCTGGGTTCAATCCCTAGAACTGTACATACCAGGTGCGGCAGCACTTGGGAGGTGGAGGCAAGAGGACCAGGAATTCGGGGCCACCCCAGCCGCATGAGAAGACAGAAGCGCTGGCTGCTCTGGCTTCATCACTGCACACTGCTGCAAATTACCACACTGTGCCCGTTTTTTTTTCTAATTTCCTGTCTTGTTGCTGTGATTACAATACCTTGGGAAAAAAAAACAAAAAAGCCACTCAGAGGAGCAAGGGTTTGTTTAGGGTCAGGATTCCACAGTCCATCGTCACAGGACGTGGCGGTGGCAATGACGTCACAGCCAATGAGTGCTCACTGCTCGCTTGCTTGCTTGTGCTCACACGGCTGTCTCCTCTACGGCACAGCTCAGGCCCTCCTGCCTAGGGAATGGCGCTGCTGGGTATTCACGCATCACTTAAGTTAATGAAGACAATTCCTCACCCATGTGCCCACAGGCTACCCCAATGTAGGCAATCCCTCCTGGGGACTCTTTGTCCAGGGGTTTCTAGGTTGTTTCAAATTGACCACTAAAGTCCCAGCTGTAAATACCTACAAGCGACAGGTGTTGATTGTATTTTTTTTAATCACCAGCGGGGTTTTGGTTTGTTTTGTTTTTAATTTTCCACTTCCCAAGATGCACTCCTGTAGCCTCAGATTTGGTAGGTGTGAGTTTGGGATGAGGGTAAGATTAACTTGGGGAAGGTTTAAAAAGAGAGAGAACTCCCAGAAGGCCACAGTGGTGGGGAAGAGGGGGGCATGCCAGATGACACAGCACCCCAGTTCCTTAAGGAAGATGGAGGCAGGAGACCCGCCTGGGATTTGAAGCCATGTGGTGGTCATGTTGAATGACAGAGCGACAGATTTGGGGCAAAGGAGGAGGGAGAAAGGGTGAACAGGTAACCCTAGAACTGACCCTAGCTTTGCTGTGTGGCCTTAAAAATCGCCTTGTGTCCCCAGCCTCTGTCTGTTCCTCTAAGGGACAGGAGTAAAATGTCCTTCCTAAGGATGCCAAGAGGGGAACAGAGATAACAGCACACCACACATGCCCACCCTGCCACCAACCAGCACAGTCCAACAGCAGTCAAAGTAAAGGCCTGGCCCCTCACTGCCACTGTGGCCAAGGGGTGAAACCCTGCTTCCTGTCCCTGCTGTGGTACCATGCATCCTCCCAACCACACTTACCCCAGGGGCTCCCCGCACCCCTCCTCCTCCTCTGCACCCCTCCTCCCCTCACACCTCCTCCTCCTCACCCTTCCCATCCTCCCCGTGATTAGAAAGACAAGATATATTTATGAAGGGCTAGCTCAACCAGCCACAGCACCCAACAGCTCATCAGTCAGTGTGGCCATTCATCAGTCACATCGCCCGACTCTGCAGAGTCATCAGGACAGACAGTCCGGGACTTGCTGCTTCCATCCCCCACAGTATAGGAGCTGGCAGCCCTGGCTTCATCCTGCCTGGCCGCACACTTGACCTGTAGAGAGAGAGACAAAGCATGGCCCACAAAGGAGCTCTGCTCAGGGTCCCCATCTTGACCACAGCCAAACGCTATACATCCAACCCCAGCTGGGTTTCCTGGACTGGGGACTCTGGCCTGTCCCATGACCTCTTTCTCAGTCCCCCATCTACTAAGGCAGTCACCATCAATCACTAGATAACAGCCCTGGTGAGTGCTGGACCACAGCTTTTTGAGCAAACCCACATCTCTGATCGGAAGATCTTTCTTTATAGAGGGAGCTGAGCTGTAGAAAGGTGAATGAACCAGCTCCCCCCTCCCTGGGGTCAGGGGAGCAACTGCAGCTGGCAGGCCTTGAACCTATGTCTCTGAAGTCTCAGCACTGGATCAGGAATCCATGTTTGACTCCTAGATGACCTTGGTCTATTCTCTTGCCACCCATACCCACCCCCTCCTCCTGGTTTCCCACTCCCTGGCATTCTTAGAGGAATGCTGGCTGACGGTCAGGGTCGCCCAACAGGTGTATGGGTTGCGGCCAGCTGTAACGGTTGGAGTCCACAGAGATCACACCCGTGTGCCGGCTCCATGAAAGTAAACCAGACATTCCAGCTGGTGCACAAACCAATTTGGACAGCAGCACCTGACAGGCCAGAGGCTGTGGCTCAGCCGGTGTCCGTCTGCAGGAAATGGACAAGGACAGCAGTCAAACCAGGAACCTCTGTCCACAGGAGGGAATCTCTCAAGATCTCTGCTGGGGTTGTTCATGCCACTCTGGCTTCCCACAGAGGGTGATGCTATGATTTCCATGAGGAGAGACAGCAGCAGCTGGCACCTGGTAAGAGCTGACTGAGACACAGACCTTTTCCTCAGAGCCCTGCACATCCACTTGCTGAGGGATGACAGCTCCAGTGAGCAACAGAGAGGGAGAGAGCAGCCCCACTGGACAGCTGAGCGGACCGGGGCTCTGAGGCAGGAAGCTGCAGCTGGGAGCATCTAGGGATGAAATGAAGTTGATTTCTCCAGCTCTGCTGGGCAGCTGCTGGGCCAGCCCTTCGTTGAAGAAACTGCATATGTGCCACAAAAAAACTCAGCTTAGAGTTTTCCAATTTAAAGATATGCTGTCCTGGCTAGTTTTAGGCCAACTTGACACAAGCTAGAGTCATCTGAAAGGAGGGAACCTCAGTTGAGAAAATGCCTCCATGAGATCCAGCTGGAGGGCATTTTCTTAATTAGTGTTGCTGGAGGAGGGCCCAGCCTGTTGTGGGTGGGGCCATCCCTAGGCTGGCGGTCCTGGGTTCTATAAGAAAGCAGGATGAGCAAGCCGTGAGGAACAAGCTAGTAAGCAGTACCCCTTGGCCTCTGCATCAGCTCCTGCCTCCAGGATCCTGTCCTGCTTGAGTTCCTGTCCTGACTTCCTTTGATGATGGACGATGATCTGGAAGCCAAATAGACCCTTTCTCTCCCAAGCTGCTTTGGTCATGGTGTAAATTGAATCATATCACAGCAATAATATCCCTAACTAAGACGGATGCCGTGAACATTTCCAAAGAGAACGCGCTGAGGAGAGAAGACCCATCCTGAATATGGGCAGGAGGATTGGATGGCGGGTGTCCCCAGACTGAATATGAAGGGGGGAAGGAGGAAGTCAGCTGAGGGCAGCATCTCTCTTTTCCCTCCCCCTCCCCCACTCCCTCCCCTCCGCCAAGGTGTGAACCAGCAGCTCTCATGACCTCCAATCCTCAGTCAGCTACCGCCGCCATGCCTCTTTGCCGTGGTAGACAGAACCCTCCACAGTGAGCCCTAACAAGCCACTCATCCCTAAGCAACTTCTTGGTGGGTGTTTGGCCACTGCAGTGGGGAAAATAACCCAACAGGCTGGTGTACTTTATTTCACTTCTGTAGGAAACATGTTGTCTCTTTTTTTTTTTTTTTTCAGCATCTCTAATGTCCTCTCCTTTTCCTTCGGCTTAATGCTTTTCTTCTCTGCCGGGTTTAGTGCCAGGCGCGTCGAATGGGCATCCCGTTTAATTGGCACATCTGCCGTAACTATCTTCCTCATTTGATAAGGAACAAAGCCGAGTTTCTGAGAGCTGGGGACTCCACGCACAAGGTCACACAGGACCAAGTCATCATTGGAAACTTACAAGTTCGGGGGTGGGGATGCGGCTCAGTGGGGTAGAGTACTTACTTGGCATGCCTGAGACCCTGGGTTTGAGCCTTAATACCACCTAAAACTGGCATGGTGACACAGCCCTGGAATCCTAGCCCTACAGAAGTAGAGGCAGGAGGAGCAGGAGACCTAGGTTGTCTTCAGCTCCACAGCAAGTTTGAGGCCCACGGGAGCTGGAGGAGACCCTGTCTCTACAAGGAAAAATAGAAAGAAATTTGGCAGTTCGACTCTAAAGTTTGTGTGCTTAAGGGGGCTTACCGAAGTCCAGGCTTTCCCTGTGAACAGTCAAACCTGCTGTCTCCTTCTCTGTACTGTTGTTTGTTCATTATAGGTGGTGTGGACACTTCAATCCTCTGTCCACAGAAAGATAAAGTGCTAATTTGAAACCATTGGAAGAAAAAAACAATGATATGACCAAAGCCACACCCCTTCACCCATACCCCTCCTTCACCCTTACTCCTTCACCCATACTCCTCCTTCACCCTTACCCCTTCACCCGTATCCCTTCACCCGCACCCCTCCTTCAGCCGTACCCTCTGATGGAACTCAGATCTTTTCCTGGGCTGGCAGTGTGTGGCGCTGTCTTCTCTAGTGACACTGGGAGCCACAGGCAGCTGAATACTGGTCACATGTGGGTCAACGAAGTGACCAAAGGGCACTCCCTCCGAGGGGCATGGTCACTACGCTGTGGAGCTGAGCGGGTTTAGCGTGCTCTGTGTGTCTTTGGCTCGCAATGGGCATATTAGGACATCACTCCACAGTCATTCAAGGACCATGTAGGGAGAAATAAGTCAGAAGAGCAAGGTCCACCAGCCCCACATGCCAATGCTCCCACCCTCCCCAGCTCTGGCCCTATTCCTCCTCCCCCATGCTCCTTGCTCTGTGGCAAACCTCATCCCCAGCACTAGGCCTCCACCTGTATTCACACATCCCTCGTGAATCTGCCTCTGAACCAGTGGACAGATAACTGTGTCTCCTGCCATGTCCTGTGCAGTTCCTGGTCCACACGCAGCGCCCCTGCTGCCCCCACGAGGGACCTACACCCCCTACCACCCTGAGGCCGTCGCCCTCAGCTTCTCTAGTCTTAACCCTTGGTGGGTTCCAGCACGATGAGCCCCAACTCTTCAGGAGAGAAAAAAAGGAAGTGAGGAGAGGAAGGAAGGGAAGGGAAGAGGTTGGGGTGTCCCCTTTAGAGGCCACCCTCACAGGTGACAGGAGGTGAGGCAGGTCCAAGCTAATGGCTATATTTTCTCCCCTTCTCCCCAGACAGTGGTCCAGAGGGAGACACGCGCCCTTCCACGGCCTACCTCCTGCCCTCCGCCTCGCTGGAGAGCAACCTGGAAGAAGGAGTGACGTCAGCAGCCCCGGGTCCCCTGCCCTCCCAGGAAGCACTGGAAACGCTGGAAGGATCGTTGCCCCCTGCGCTCCCTGACGAGGCCAGCATCCAGCATGCCCCAGCCCTCCGGAAGGGCCTGCCGTCCCTGAAGCAACTCAATTCAGCCCGGAGGCAGCTGAGGCCCCAGGCCACCCCAACACCTCTGCAGAGACTAGGGTCCCCTGCTTCGGTCACCTCCAAGCCACATGTGCCCGGGGACCCTGAAGAGCCCACAGCACCCGCCCCGCTGCAAATCGTACCCTTTACCACGCTGGTGACCACGCTCCCGAACAGCCCGGAGCCCGCACAGGCCCCCGAAGACAGCAGCCCCCCCGGGAGCCCGCTGGACAAGGGGGACAACGAGCTAACCGGGTCCGCTTCCGAGGAGAGCCAGGAGACCACCACGTCCACCATCATCACCACGACCATCATCACCACTGAGCAGGCCCCAGGTGCGCCACGCTCGCCGCCTACCCCTGCCGTACTTCATTTCTGGATTTTCCACAGTGGGCGTGGGACCGGGGACCTTGCGCCTGGAGGGAGCGCACGCTAGCACTGAGCCACTCCAGTGGTGTTTTTACTTTGTTTTGGGAGCAAGAGAGAGAGAGAGATAGAGTGTGTGTGTGTGTGTGTGTGTGTGTGTGTGTGTGTGTGTGTGTGTG
>CABHPR010138650.1:0-20138 GCA_902168415.1 Peromyscus melanophrys
GCCCGCGCGCTCCGGGCGCAGCCGGCCCGGAACACAAGCCGAGCGCTCGCTCGCTCGCTCGCACGGGGCCCGCGGGCCGCCGAGGACCAGGAGCGCCCGGCACCAGGTGCCTCCAGCCAACCTGCCGCCCGGCCAGAGAGGAATGGGCCGCGTGGCCAAGTGGAAGGACCCGGCCGCCAGCCGGCGCCCTGAAGGAATAGGCTTTGCGGGGCGATGGGGGAGAGGAACCAACTCCAGATCGATCGGGCTCCTGCGGCAGACAGAATTGACAGGCGGCTGAAGAAGGAGCACCAGCCAAGCAGAAAGATGCTAGGAAGGAGGACACCGTGGTGGGATGGGAGGGTGGGATCAGGAAGTTCGAGGGATGGAAACTCTGCTCACGCCACAATATAGGATAGCGTCGGCGCCCCCCGGCCAACTCAGAAACCGGCTAAGTCCACCAGCCGGTCCGAACAATGGGGCGCCAGGACCTCGCCGCTGAGGCAGCAGCACCCTCCTGGGGTTCTTTGAGGGGTTTAGCACTATGGAAAGAAAGAACACGACTTTTTGTGTAGTTTTTGATAGAATTCTCTGATCCTTGCCCCTGATTTAAATTAGGGTTTTCATGTTTTTCTTGTCTGCCTTCTGTTCCCCTGAATTACTGACCTAAAAATTAATGCGTTTTTTTGTTATTTAATGTCTAACTGCCCAGCTAGGAGTAGACTCCCTGACAGTGAAGGTCATGTTCATTTTCTTCGCTGTGGTGTCTTCTCACCCAGGTACATTAGTGGGTGCTCAAGAATGACCACTTCAACTGTAGCTTCTCCGGAAACAACAGAGTTGTGACTGTCTTTTACTCAAATTGTAGAATTTGCTGACAAACTAATCACTACAACTTTTAAAAAGTTCCAAGAACTGTATTAGAAGACATCCATAGCCGAGTTCAGCTGGAGAGTGAAATATAAAGAAAGAATAAGCGAAGAAGGACTAGAACAGAAGTAGAGAACACAGGCTATGACTTAGACGTGATCGCTCTTGCTAGTTGTGTGGTGCTAATAACAAAGCAATTGATTTGTAAAAGAGACTGGTGGCAATGTCTGCATATAACGTGTAAGAATTAAAAATGAGGTCAGTTGCTTCTTCCATAAGTGAGGAGTTGACATTATTTCTGCAAGTATACTTGGATTACTGTGAAGTATCAATCTCTACTTAAATGCCCCTCCTTGAATCTCATACCACAGTCATAGGCTTTCATAACACCCATTCTTTTCAGAAGTGTGTGTGTGTGTGTGTGTGTGTGTGTGTGTGTGTGTGTGTGTGCGTATTCCTTTAATGTCTATCTTGACTCCACTATTAGATTTGTAAGGACAGAAACCATTTCTAATGCTTAAAAATGGAAGCTGCGGGGCTGGAGAGGTGACTCAGTGGTTAACAGAACACTGACTGCTCTTCCAGAGATCCCGGGGTTCAATTCCCAGCATCCACATGGCAGCTAACAACTGTCTGTAACTCCGAGATCTGACACTCTCACACAGATATACATGCAGGCAAAACACCAATGCAAATAAAAATAAATGTTTTTTAAAAATGGAAGCTACTTGAAGAATATTTTATTTTTTAAAGGAAAAAAATGACGATAGACAATAGAGAAAAAGAATATTTCATTTTGAATCAACAGTATGTTAATTTTATTTAATCAGTTGTTAACAAGCATAATTAATAGATAGTGGAATAGGAAGAAATGTTACTTAAACATAGTAACAGTAAAGTTGGATTTAAGTAGATTTTTTAAAATTAATTTTGAGGACATGGCAAAATAAAAAGAATAACATATCTACACTCATACAGGCCCATCACTCAGAATTAATCATTACTATTTACTATATTTAAAGTCCATTTCAACCATCTCTATATAACTTCTTCAGAAACAACTGTAATTTGAATTTAGAGTCTATTTCCAAATTGCATGTGTGTAACAGTTTTGTATATTTTTGTTTAAGTGGTTTCACTCTGTACTCTCCTACTGGGGCCTTATTTCTTCCTGTGCATAACAAAAATTCTCAGGCATTCCCAGGTACCATAAAACAGTCTGTTATAAAAATATATCGTATTTTGAGGCTAGGGAGATGAGGTTGGTCAAGGGCCTGCTTCACAGACATGGAGAGAGCGATGGCTCGGTGGGTGAGATTATACTACTTCTGCAGAGAACCTGGGTTTGGGTCCCAGCAGTCATCTCACCTTAGCCATCTGTAACTCCAGTTCCAAGGGGGTCTGATGCCCTCTGCTAGTCTACTAGGGCACCAGGCATGCACATGGTGCACATAAATACATACAGGTAAAAGACCCATAAAAACATTAAAAATGAACAAATGTTTAGATTCCCCAGCACCCACGTAAAATCCCAGGTGTCTATAACCCCAGTGCTGAAAGGTCCTGAGACAAGGGGCTCCTCAGAGCTCACTGACTAGCCAGCCTAGCAAAATCGATGAGCTCTGGGTTCAATAAAAGACTCTGTCTCAAAAATTAAGATGTAAAACAATCAAGGAAGACCCTCCACACACACACACACACACACACACACACACACATCAACCTCTGGCCTCCACATACACGTGCACTCACAGACACATATAAACACCACATAAACACACACATACACACAAGAATTTATCACATTTTAGGGCCAGTGAGACAGCTCAGTGGGTAAAGGTACCTGCCTCCAAATCTGAGTTCAGTTCCCATGATCAACAGCAGAAGAAGAGAGCAGACTGCCAAAAGATGCCCTCTGACCTCCACTTGAAGCCCCCACACAAATAAATCAAAAAGCTTTAAAAAAGAGTATGTCACATTTTGAACAAAGCAGGGTGGTTCATGCCTGCAATCTTGGTGTTTCAGAGGCTAAGGTAGATGGATCGCCATTTCAAGACTAGCCTGAGCTACAAAGTGAGTTCAAGGCCAGCCTGAACTGTGCAAGGGAGATCCTATCTCAAAAAAAAAAAGTGTGTATCTCACAATTTTTAAAGCATAATGCCCCTACTTGTTAGCTATAAATACCGAAAGACGTGACCTAAACCCTATAAATGCATCAGCTTTCTAATTTGTAAAGTGAAGTTAAGAGCACTCATCTAATAAGGTTGTTTTATAATTAATATATCGGATTGTATAGAATAATACCTACGACATGCTTACTTAATAAATGTTAGCTATCATTTGTGTACTTATTTCAATTATTGGTAGACATTAATTCTTCCTTTTTTTCCAAATAGTATTTCAATGAACATTCTTCTCTGGGTTTTCTTACATCATATATTCTAGAGTCTTTCCTGAGAATGTTACTAGAGTGGAATTTAATTATAGAGTATAAATACTTTCCCTTGTAGTGAATGCTGACAATTTGTAGCTACTGATGAATAACAAATTACTCCAAAATTTAGAGGTGTCAAATAACAGTAATTTAATACCTCTCACAGTTTTTGTGAGTGAAGACATTTGGGAGTAGCTCATGAAACTGGTATCAGATATTGGCTGAGGATGCAATAATTTGAAGGTTTACCTGGGCAGTCATCTGACTGGAAAATTGAGGTATATCTTAACAGAACTCCCCAGTTTACATCCAGGAGTTCTCTCCAATAGACTGGTTTCCCATAAACAGAACTGGAAGCAAGGTAGATGCCGCAATACCTTTATGACCTAGCCTCGGAGGTCACATGCAGTCACTACTGTATCTAGCCTATCAGTCCAGCCCAAGTTCAAGGTCAGAGAAGACTGCACCAGAAGAAGGAGATTGAAGGGGACATATTGGATGTTACCTGCCACAACCTACTCTCACTAGCACTGTATGTGAATGCTGTTTTTCTAGGGATTAGGAGTGAAAGCACCTTAACTGAGGCTGTTCTAGAACTGGGAATAGATACAGAACAAGCTACACAAAGATACAGAGGAGGGGAAATCTAGTAACGATGAGGCTATAAATCAGTGCAGTATTTTTGCGGCTTTTAGCTTGGGGAAAAAAAATATCATTGCTGAAGAGAATTCACTGAATTGTGTCAGTCAAAAGTACTACCATTTTAATTCAACTGGCTTCTAAATGCTGCTTTGTGACTCTGTTGTGTCTCCCTGTCTGATTGGTACTTTTATCCCCATTTACTATATCAGGGATGACTGAGAAAAGCTGTGTCTTAAGGCCACAAGCAAATGAATAACAGAACCAGAACTCAAATCCATGGTGTTAAATTCTGAATCCAGGGAAATTTCCTGTTGGTACCGTGGGCAAGTAGATTATCTCTCCTGAGCACAGATTTATATTTGACAAGGAAAGGCAGGAATGACGATGAGAATTTCCAGTGAAGTATGAGAATCATTCCATTGTCTACTTCAAGTGGGAAAAACTGAAGAGAAGTGTGTGGGGGGGGGGGGAGACAAAAACAAAAGGAAGAAGAAGACAAAAAGAAAAGGAGACACAGTGCTGACACGTGACAGAGACATTAGAAATACAACAAGTGGGGTAAAGTGAAACCCACAGTAAAGCCTTGGGGTGAGTATTAGGTGGGTAGTGTTATTGGGAGCCATGTGAGGTCACAGTTGACCTCTGCCAGCTCCTTTCAAGACAATCCTACGGCCTAAATGAAAGTGATACCAGTTTGTTGGTATTGACATTTTTTAGTGATCAAAATACAAAATCCAACACACAGACAGCAAGGAGCTCACAGTCTACTTCCAGAAACAGACATTGAACAAACACGTAAATACAGATGGTAATAACATGTCATGTGAGACAGTTGGGAATACGCAAGATGATGTTGGGAATAGCAAGTATTCCAGATTGGCGAGAACTCAAAGTTTGCGGTGAGAATTAGTGAGAAAAACTGCAAAGGAGATAGAAGACATTGTGAAAAGGCTTAAAATGCCTAATTAAAGAATCTGAACACTTTTGGCAGAGATAAGCTGGTAAAGACACTGTGGACAGGAGAACAACTATCAAAAGGCAGAGTTTGGGGAAGGTTAGTCAGTCAGAAATATCTACTGGTTAATACAAAGGAAGAGTCGAGAGAAGAGTTTGGAGGCAGAGAATGAGCTGTAGGCTACACCCAGAGCATAAACCTGGAGAAGCACAAAGACATGTAGACACAGAATAAACAGTGCCTTTGACAATTCTCACCCAGGACCATCTGGGCTAACACTGGCTTTGGGCCTGTGTTTATCTGTTTGATGCCTCTCCTCTGATGAGAAATCAACTCATTTCAAAGAGAACGTGAGAATCTAAAGATACTTCTTTAACAACATTGCAATGTCCAGAGTGAAAACAGAAATGACCAGGAATCTTAACATAGCTCCTTTAATGTCTGGGAAATTATGAGCTAACTTTAGAAATGAAACTTTAAAATAAAAAGTATTAGTCTCTCAAGTTGGTGTGGAAACTAGTGATAAAATGAGGGTGAGGGATGGAGTAGGGCTTAGAGATTAGGATTTAGGCAAACAAACCGTATGCAACTCCTTCATCACTAATTTAATAACAGACTCTGGCTCCCATTTCAAAATGCAGAAAACAGGCAACTGTGATTTCCCCTGTGTGTGTGTGTGTGTGTGTGTGTGTGTGTGTGTGTGTGTGTGTGTGTGTGTGTGTGTAGGCCAGAAATCAGTTTCAGGTGTCTTTCCTCAGGAACCATCTACCTTGGGTTTTATCCATTTTTCTTAATTAATTTTGATCTTTGAAATTTTCATATATATACACACAAAATCATTCTTTTTAAAGTTATTTTATATTTACTTATCTGTGTGTGCATATGTGCACATGACTGCCAGTGCCTTCAGAGGTCAGAGTTGTCCAATACCCCTGGACTTGGAGTTACAGGTAGTTGTGAGCCATCTGACATGGGTGCTGGGACTCGAACTCAAGCCCTCTGGAAGGGCAGTACATACTCTTATCCATTGAGCCATCTCTCCAGCCTGTATATAATCATTCTGATTACTCTCTTGCCTGCCCTCTTTTATCTCCCTCCCATCCCTATCAACACCTGCTTCTCCCTTCCAGTCCTTTTCCCGGATTCATGACTGTTGATTTTGTATTATAGCCCATTTAGTTTAGCCAGCACCATCTGTATCAGCCTGCGTTGAAAGTATCTGTTGGAACCTTGTGGGGTCATCAGTGAGTACACAACTAACGGCAATGATTCCCCCTTTCCCTGAATCTATCAGTAGCAAATAGTCCAGCAACCAGGACTGTTGATGGGCCCATTCTTGTGCAAACCCAATGCAGGCATCCAAGGCTGCTGTGAGTTTGTGACTACAGTGGCTGTAGCCCGTCTAGAAGATGGCATTTCTCAGCATTTCTCCTTATCTTTCTGCTTTTACATTCTCCCTGGCCCTTCTTCTGCAAGTTCCCTGAGCCGTAGGGGAGATGGGCTGCATGTCTTGTTTAGGGTGGATCAACCATCTGTCATTCATCCTCAGCACCTTGTGAGGCCATGAGTCTGCATTCATAACCCTTCACTAAAGAAAGAAGCTTCTCTGATTAAGACTTAGTGTCAGGCTGGAGAGCTGGCTCAACAGTTAGGAGCACTGGCTGTCCTTGCAGAGGACTCACGTTTGGCTACCAGCACCCATGCCGGGTGACTCATAACTGTAATACCAGAGAATCCAATGACCTCTTCTGGCCTCCAGCGGCATCTGCACTAATATACACAGACTCACACATGGACACACACACACATACTTACAAATAAAAATAAATATTTAAAAAGAATAGAATTTGTCTATGGGTATAAACATAAATATTTAGAGGGCAAGTGGGCGGTAGCAGGTAGTGGTGCACACCTTTAATCCCAGCACTCAGGAGGCAGAGGCAGGCAGATCTCTGAGTTGGAGGCCAGCCTGGTCTACAGAGTGAGTTCCAGGGCTACAGAGAGAAATGCTGTCTCGAAAAAAAATATTTAGAGGATAATTTGATGTTATGTCAATTAGGCAAACAACAATCTGAGGATGTAGCACAGTTAGTAGAATGTTTGCCTGCCACCTTGTTTTTTGAGACACAGTCTCTCACAGGGACTTGAGCTGCACTGATTAGGCTTGGCTAGCTGACCAGCAGTCCCAGGCATTCACTGGTCTCCCTCCCCAGCACTGAGATTACAAAGTACATGCTATCATGCCCAGTTTTTACATGAGTGTTGGATATCAAACTCAGGTCCTTGTAATTGTGGCAAGGCCTTTACCAACTGAGTTATAGCCTTAGCCCCCACTTACGCTTTTGATAACACTAACTTTGGTATGTGTATATGTGCGCACGCGCACACACACGCGCGCGCACACACACATATATATACTAACTTTGATTATATATTAAACATTGTATAAAGTGGAGATGAGGAAAGATATTTAGGGAATGGAAAGGGAGACCATGATTAAAAAATGATATTGAATTGATATATTAATTACATATTTTTTAATTAAGCAAACGAATATTTTTATTAACATGTAAGATTTTGTTTTTCAAACATGGTAGGGGTTTTGACCTCAAATGCTTCTCAGGTCTGCTTCTCAATACACTTATAGCTTGACTACATATGAACCTTGAAGATGCCTCTTCTCCAAGTTTAGGGTCCACTGCAGACAGTTCCAAGTTTTCCTTTCAAGCCCACAAAGGGCTTTGCAGGGATCTTCATTTTATTCCCAGGATCTCCTCAAATATATGGGGATAAAATACCAACTTATACAGACTAACAAGACCTCCTCTCCCATTCTGGGTTCCATTTCATTTAGAAATGAGTTAGGCTGTGCAAACTCACCAGACAGGTTACAATAGATAGTGGGGCACATAAAATTTAAATTTTGCACAAAATACATCTCTCCTCCTTTGGTCTCACACAGAAATTAAAGCCCCCCAATAGAAACAATACTATCCTCCGACCCTTCTCCCAGGTCACCAGTCCTAGCCATGGAAGGCCCATCCGCAGTCCCAGATGAAGTCTGGTCTCTTCTTCTGCCATTGCTGCATGGAGTGGTCTTCTAGAATTAATGCAGCTCCTACAGAACTTCCAGAGCCGGTGAGCTCCAACCCGAGTCTCAAAGTGTCACAGGGACCCAAAGTTCCAGAGAGCTATCAGGTCACCCAAGAAAGAGCAAAGCACCTCAAAATGCATGAACAACCACCAAAGCCCAGGAGTGAACGTCATTGGACTGCCACAGGGCTTACAGTCTAGGCCCTAATTCCCGTAATGTGAGCACATTTTCCAAATCAAAGTTATTTCCCCCAAACAAACAGAAAAAAAAAACCCACTGAATAATCAAAAACTCATATCGAGGTTCTCAACCGCGAGGGGGGTGGGAGGGGTGGGACACGACACGACACGACCAGGGGACACACAAATGTTTTCAGCTTCTCCAGGGTGTCATGTCAGCCAATAGTCATCACTTGACCAGAATTCATTGGCTGGAAACCGCGCCCGCTCATGATGACTCTTCTCTATCCGCCGCACCAGCTGCATCAGCATCTCGGCCATCTTCGCCATCTCCTGCGCCTTCTCCACCCTGAGAATATGTTTATAGTAAACTTAATAGTTGCCTTCCTTAAAGCCATCACACCCCACTCCAGTTATGAAGTAGCTATAAAATTAAATGGATGTCCAGATGGTGGTGGCATATACTTTTAATCCTAGCACTCAGAAGGCAGAGGCAGGCAGATTTGATTTCTGTGAGTTCAAAGCCAGCCTAGTCTACAAAGTGAGTTCTGGAATAGCCAGGGCTACACAAAGAGACCCTATCTCAAAAAAAAAAAAATGAGAGAGAGACCCAGGCGATGGTGGTGCACACTTTTGATCCCAGCACTTGGGAAGCAGAGACAGGCAGATCTCTGTGAGTTAAGGCTAGCCTGGTCTACAGAGTGAGTTCCAGGACAGCCAAGGCTACACAGAGAAACCCTGTCTGGAAAACTTAAAAAAAAAATTGAGAGAGAGAACTTGAGAAAACAATTCTTTCAGCATATTGACCAAGAAAAGGAGATTGTGGGTGACATGTGTTGAAAATAAGCCAGGCTTGAGTTGACTGACACACTAAAAAGCTTATGGGAAATAATTAATTTCTAACAGCACTGTTGAACAGCTGACCCAAGTCTACCTGGTGTCCTCTATGCCTATTAGCAACCAATTAATTACACAGAACCAATGAGTCCTCTTTATTATTTTTCTTTACTTTATTAAAGTGGAATTCACATCCATCAAAATGCACACATCTGAAGTGCAAAGCTTGATGATTTTTTTGGGATATGTACATCCATAAGGCTACCACACGGATCAAAATGCTAAATGTTCTGCCATTCCAGAAAGGTCCCTTGTGTCCTTTTCCAGTCAATACCCACACCTCAAAAGGTACCCATTACTCATTTATTTGGAATCAGGTAGTATGAATGTTTTCTGTTTTCACTGAGCATATATTCATGAGAGTTATCTATACTACTCGTGACAGTCTGTTCTGTTTTTATCTTATGTGGTAACCCATTATATATACTCCCTTTGGTGCACATTTAAGGTATGTATTAGTCAAGATGGGTTTAAATATGTAAGAAATTTATTAGAGATTATATTTTATAGAAAATAAGGGAAGAAAGTAAGGAACTAGGGAAGTCTGGGAAGGCCCTGAGATTTCAATACAGATGACAGGAAAAGGGAAGGAGGAGCGTGAGGGTGGATCTTCAATGGCAATGCAGGTGTAAGAAAGTTTGGTGACACTGAATCTGCTCATAAGAGAAGTCCAGAAAATCCCGAGAGTGGGTCTGTCCCAGAACCCTTTATTCCCTCAGTCATTACACGGGAGCAGCCCGCATGTAAAGTCAGAGCACAGCAGCAAAGCAGTCAGTGAAACTTCCCACTGTTGGAGATGTGAGAATATCCATGGCTGTCACAGCCCACTGCTAGAAGCGCAGAGATTTACTTCCCCATGCAGGATCAAGGAGCAGCTCTTCTGTGGTTCTTTTCCAAGGAAAAGATTCAGAAGAAGGAGATGAATTAGACATCAGTCACTACAATTGATCTCGGGGTCACAGCTAGCCCTATCTTCTTCTTCCTCCACCACCCACGCTGAGAACCCATCCCTGTCACCTCCCATTTCAGCAAGTTTTAGAACTTATCGGTGTGACTCAAACCCTATGTCTTTAAAGTTCCGAGTCCTAAGCTGCTGCACCTCTCAGGTCATGATGTCTCACGAGTCTGTCCACAGCTACAGTAGGAGAAAAAGGCACCTGGTAGGACTCTTGGGTTCTTCAGGGAGTCATCTCTGCCCCCACTGCATACAAGGAGAACGTCCTTCTGCTTCAGGATCAGTGACTCATTCCATCTTCTAGTTCCTGTGCACAGAGTCTCTGGTTCCCTGCCAGCACCTATAACCTAGGGTCTAATGATCCAAGACCTTTAATCCCGTAAAGCCTACAGTTGGGACAGCAAGCACAGCCTCCCAGAAGGTCACTGGGAATGACAAATGAGACCACTCCTGCTTCCACTCACTGGCTTCTGGACTTAATTTTCCTTTATTGGAGGCACAGCACTATATAGATGTCCCTGATTTAATTCTTACTCATCATCTCCAAGAGAACATCTATCTCTTCAGAATGTTATGTCTGAGCTAAGCCTTCCAAATGTGCCTATAGAAGGCAGTGCCAGGGTTTTGTGATGCTCACAGCTTCTGGGTTTTACTGATGGCCTAGAAGATAAACACATCTTGGCTTTGAAATGGGTTCCCTGGTTGGCAGCTATTCCATGTGGACCAAGTACCAATCCTAGGTGTTAGTGACATTTGATATATGCAGCTAGGAAGCACAAGCCCATATGCAGATCAATCTTTTTGAAAACAAGCCCCTGACCCTTCTAAATGAAATTATTTGGTTACTCAATCCTCTGTCAGAGATCAGTTGGTCTCTGAGAAACCGCACTGTAACTAAGGGCTTAGTCGTTTGCCTTGGTTGTCAAGAGTTGAATATTCACAATTAACCTCCGTGTGGCTGGGGAGAAACTGCTTGCTTTACAGTCCTGAGGACATTGGTTCAGGTCCCCACAGCTCCATAAAAAGCCAGGTGCAATTGTGATATGTATGTAATTCCAGAAATGAGAGGCAGAGGTTGGTGGATTCCTGGAAGTTCACAGGCCAGCTAGCCTGAGCTACTTAGCAAAGTTGTGAGCCAATAAGAGACCCTGTCCTGGTTGGGTTTTTTTGTCAACTTGACACAAGCTAGAGTTATCTAGGAAGAGGAACTTCAATTGAGAAAAATGCCTCCCTTAGATTATCTCTATAAGCAAGTCAGTGGGGCGTTTTCTTGATTTCTAATTGATAGAGGAAAGCCCACCCCACTGTGGGCAGTACACTCCTGGACCAGCGGTCCTGGGTGATATGAGAAAGCGAGTTGAGAAAGTCATGGGGAGCAAGACAATAAGCAGCATTCCTGCATGGCTTCTGCTTCAATTCCTGCCTCCAGATTCCTGCCTTGAGTTCCTGTCCTGATTTTCTTCAGTGATGGACTGTGATGTGAAAGTGTAAGTCAAATAAACTCTTTCCTCTCCAAGTTGCTTGTGGTCCTCATCTTTATTTACAGTAATAGAAACCTATCTAAGACAGACTCTGTCTCAAACAAAAGGTATTGGCCCTGAGGACCTTGAGGACCAACACCAGCAGCTGTCCTCTGACCTCCACACACGTCGTACAGGCATGCATGAACACACACAAATCGTAAAAAAAAAAAAAGTCTAGGACTGGCAAGATGGCTCAGTTGGTAATGGCACTTGCCACCAAGCCTGACAACCAACTCCCACAAATTGTCCTCTAACCTCTATATATATGCCCATACCCCCAACACACACACACACACACACACACACACACTAAATAAATAAAAGCACAAATAAATAATTAAATGTAATTTAAAAAATAAAGATCAGCCTCTGTAAGTGGGAGTTTCTATGTTGGGTCTCTATCCAGTCTCCATTTACACACTAGCATGGTTGTTATTTCGTGTACCTGTTGTGCCAGTTCCGTGGTAGCCAAAGGCAAAGGCTAATGAGCACAGCTTCATCAAGTCATTTTGTCTGTTTGTCAGTGTATGTTCCATGATAGGTGCTTTTTTGTTGTTGTTGTTGTTGTTGTTGTTGTTTTGGTTTGGTTTGGTTTGGTTTGGTTTGATTTTTGGTTCTTTGAGACAGAGTTTCTCTGTGTAACAGACCTGGCTTTCCTGGAACTCACTCTGTAGACCAGGCTGGCCTCGAACTCACAGAGATTCACCTGTTTCTGCCTCCCAAATGCTGGGATTGAAAGTGTGCGCCACCATGTCTGGCTGTGATAGGTGCTTTCTAGTGGTCATTAGTGTATAATATAAAAATATAGGTCCCTGATCAAATGCCCTGAGCCTGGACCACTGCACAAGAATCTGTACAGACTTTCATCTCTCTCTATGAACTCCTCCTTTACAAAGTGGGTAAGAGATGCACTGTTTCTGTGGCTTATCCACAGCTTACCCAACAACTGAACTTGCCAGCAACATTCTGTCACCTAAGTACATGGATGGAACAGTATTCCTAAGCATGGAGGGATGCCCTGCTGCCTTCATAACCTGAAGAGGCCTATTAAGTCCATACTTCTTTTTGGTGATAGGGGATCCAGGAAGTAGCAATTTTATCTACCACTTTGGATAGGATATCCTGGCCCACCCTAAAACTGGGTCCATATGCATTTTACCAACGTGATAGGTGTTCAATTTGCTTGGAGCTCATCTCCCATCTTGTGAAGCTTATGTCTTACCTAGATAGGCTACCAACATCTTAGTATTTAATAACATTTTGTTCTTTTGTTCAACCAGCTTGATATGGTCAGTACCTTTTTTTTTTTTTTTCCAAGACAGGGTTTCTCTGTGTAGCTTTGGAGCCTGTCCTGGAACTCACTCTGTAGACCAGGCTGGCCTCGAACTCACAGAGATCCGCCTGCATCTGCCTCCCAAGTGCTAGATTAAAGGCGTGCGCCACCACCGCCTGGCTATGGTCAGTGTCTTTGAGATGCTCACATACTGCATAACGGGAGAAGGCAGGAAATTGAACATAATTCTAAGGTAAAACTGTAAATAACCAGTAAATTTTATGTGTCATCTTAATAGATCATGGAGTACCCATAGATCTTGTCAAACATTATTCCAAGTGTTTCTCTGGAGGTATTTGGGGATGAGATTATCATCCATGAGTTGAGAAGGCTTGCACACCCCGCCCCATGCATGTCTCATTCAATCACTTGAAAGCCTGAATAGCACAAAAATGGCTAGCCTCCATTCAAAAAGGAAGATTTTCCTGCTTGGCTGTCTTTGAACTTAATTTGTTTGAGATTAAAACTGAAAATTAGTTTTCCCTGGGTCTCCAGACTGCGAGGCCTCTAGTGGGAGTTGGTTTTCCTGGGTCTCTAGATTGCCAGCTAACACTGTGAGTCTTCTCAGGAGAACGCCGACACAATAGCTGTGTTCTATGTGGAATTAATTTTAATTTTAATCGTGTTTTATATTATGTGAATGGATGTTTGGTTGCATTTATGTCTGCACCATTTGCATGTCTGGTGCCCATGGAGGCATTGGATCCCCTAGAACTGGAGTTACAGACAGTTGTGAGCTGCCATGTGAGTGCTTGGGAATAAACCCAGGTCCTCTGGAAGAGCAGCCAGTGCTTAACTGTGAGGCCATCTCTCCAACCCCCCCTAATTTTTTTCTGCTCCTCTTTTTGATCAGACTAGGAGAACTGCATTTGTTAACTCAATGGCTGCACAGTGTGCATCTGAGGCCACATTAATCTAATCTAGCGGCAATATCACATCTAATACAATTGGGGCTACCCCTTGGCTGCGCTTGTGGTAATCTACAGGCCTCTTTTAGATTTCCTCTAGATTCTGCAAGAGCCATACAAGCAAATCAAATGGATTTATAATAGCTTATACCCTTCCTTATCCTATAGAAGTATCCCCAGCTATGTTACGATGTAATTTAATCCAGGTTATAGGTCAAATAACAAATAGAATAAGTGAGGCCAGCTCCTGGGGCAGGGGCTTAGTTTATGACCACTGTATCATTTTCTCACATGGGGAGAATGTTAGCTCTTAACGGGGGGAGGGGGGGGAATGGGCCACTTCCGTGGGCTCAGATGTTCATGGAAAATTAGGGAAACAAGCCTTTAAGGATATCTAGATATCCCTGTCTCCCCCAGGGTCACAGGATTGCTCAAATAGGATCTGGACTTGGAAGTAGAGATCTATGTTGTTTGACTCTTCAGTCAGCTGTAGTGGGTAGCCATTCCAGCTTTGATCTGGAAGTTCTAACCCCCATTGAGGCTTCAGTAACTGTCACGCCTACAAGGTGGGGCCAAGAGAGAACCCTGAAGACTCCAGATCTGGATGCACCGGCTCTCTTGGTTCCTGGACCCTGGACGCTGGAGGTAGACGGAGCAGAGTTCTCCAGAGAACACCGCTGGACTGTGCCATACCTTTCCCAGACCCTGTTACCTATCCCTTCACTTGTAAGTTACCCCACAAAATAAACCTCCAAAACTATGTGGAGTGGCCTTAATAATTTCACTAATAGTCAGCCACTGTCAAATCCTATGATCCATCTTCATGTTCTTCTACCTACTACTACATGAGATGCAGCATTTTTGTAGACCATCAAAGGGACTCTCTGCTCTTGTATTGGCACTTACTATACAAATCTGGCAACCTGCCTTTGATCCCCAGACTTCACAGTGAAAGTATGAACCACTCCTAAAAGTTACCTCTAACCTCTACACGCATGCAGCAGCCCACACATGGCAACCTCCACACACATGCAGTGGCCCATGCATGGCACTCACCCTTACACAGCATATGCAATAACAATTAGTTCAATTCTGTTTTTTAAAAAAACAAGGAAAGAGCTGGGCGGTGATGGCGCATGCCTTTAATTCCAGCACTTGGGAGGCAGAGGCAGGTGGATCTCTGTGAGTTTGAGGCCAGCCTGGTCTACAGAGTGAGATCCAGGACAGGCACCAAAACTACACAGAGAAACCCTGTCTTGAAAAACCACCACCAACAACAACAACAAAAAAAAACCCAAAAAAACAAAAAAACGAAACAAACAAAAAAACAAGTGCATCCCAAGGACAAAAGAAAGAACATTAGAAATCAATACATAGTAGCAGAAATTCAAGTATTTCTAAATCTAAGGGAATCTCCTTAAAGAAGTGCAAAGTGAGTTAGAAAAAGGGAAAATAGGAACGAAAAGATGAGCAAGTTAGATGGTCAGTCAGAAAAGCATATCAAAGCTAGGCATAGTGATGTGCGCCTTTAACCCCAGCACTCTGACAGCAGAAGCAGGCAGAGCTCTATGAGTGGGAGTCTATCCTGGTCCACACAGCGAGTTCTAGGCCAGGCAAGGCTATATATACAGTGAGACCCTGTCTCACTGCCCTTCCCCCCGACAAGTCTATCAACAGAATAACAGGAGCGCTCTAGAAAAAGCATGGGGGAAGAAATCACCACTAAGATCTTCTTTTCTTTTTAATCCAAGACTGACGTATGGGTGGGGTCTGTGGATTTGAAAGCACCGTCGGAAGCTGGAAGTGATGAGAATGAAGGTCAGGACCTCGAAAGCCATTCCAATGAGTTTAAATTCTAGTCTGTGAGCATGGAGGAGCCCGCAGAGATTAACCAGGTACGACTGTGTATTAAAGTAGGGGTGGGAGCAGGATAAACAATGGGGTGGGGAGGAGAGTTGTGGAAATGAGAATGGTCCCGAGGATCTCTGCAGAAGAACACGGAAGCCACTTTAGTAACTATTTAGGCCTGGAGGTAGCTCACGGGTAGAGCCTTTGCCCCACGTGTACGAGGTCCTGGATCGGATGCTGAGCACTGGAGAAGTGGAGAGCAGCACTGGAGCAGTAAAGTGAACTAGAGACAAAGGAAGTAGAAAGTAGTTTCTAGATTTTTAACTCAGGCTATGTGGAAGAAGTTGAACTTAATAATAACTCAAACAGAAACCTGGGAAGTTGGAGATTTTGCTTGTGTGTGACAGGCTCTCACTATGTAGCTCTGGCTAGCTTGACTCAATAAATCGTCCTGGATGACCTTGAGCTCATCAAGACCCACCTGCCTCAGCCTCTCAAGTGCCAGGATTAAAGGTGTGCACCATATCCTGCCAGAACTTGCAGATTTAAAGGGAGAAATGACAGTTCCTTTTCAGACATACCAGCTTTGAGAGTCCTTGGGAGATGTCCAAGTGCAAATGGTCTGAAGCTTAAGAAAACAGTTTAGGGCTGGGAGAATTTGGCTGGGATAAGAATGGGGGGGGCCTTCTCGTGGAAGAAGACAGGATCACCTAGAGCAAGCCTATGAAGCCGGGGGTCGGGAGGGCAGGAAAGAACTAGAATGAAGCCACTAGTCATCATAACCAGGAGGACACACAAGGACAAGCGAGCCCAGGAGAGTGCATGGCACATGCAAGGCTTGGGTTTGATCCCAGCGTTCCGGGGGGTGGGGGGCATTCAGTTCAATATTGTGGTACATCATACAATGTATTTTTCATTTCTTAAAGATTAAATGGGAGAAGCTGAGTTTAGTAGTGTGTGCCTGTAGTTCTTCTGCTTGAGAGACTGAGATGGGAGGATTTTGTGAGTTTGCAGTAACCTGGGCTATACAGAGTGAGATCCTGCCTTAAAAAAAAAAAAAAACTGGTGGGAGACACCCAAACACACATAACTAAAGCACAGCAAGGTGTGTACAGTCTTAGGAGAGAACACTCTCGCTCTGCTGTTGGCTCTCAGCCTGTGGTAGCTAACTGCCGACAATCTGTTGGACTCCAAACTCCCAGAGCGCTGCCTATGCCCCACACCCAGCATCCCTCCTTTGCCCATTCAATAGGAGCTGCACTCTGCTTGCTAGGATCAGCAGCTCAGCACAGCCGAGGGGCCCCTAGAATGGTGCGTTTCCATTCAAACCTTTCTAGAATGCACAGGCGTTCCAGAGGGATTAGAGAAGGCTGGATCCAACTGTGGTCAGGAAGGACACTCCCATGCCTGCAACTTCAACAGTCACCTGTCCTCAAGAAGTCTCATTTTCTAGTCCCATGTGTCAGACTCTTCATTTACAGTCATCTCTCAAGAGCCCTTGGATCTCTCCCGACAACCCTGTTTACTTGGGGACATGCCAGTCCTGCTGACAGAGGTAGATTCAGATGCTAAAACTCAAATGCAGAACGAGTTCAGGTTCTCTTACAGAAGGTATCTGGACTCAAAGCTTGCTGGAACCAGGAAATGATGTATTGCCTTTCAGCATTCTAGAGCTCTATTAAAAAGACTAATAAACATTAATCCAGCTGACAAAACAGAAATGCTGACAGTGTCCAACTCCA
The DNA here is from genome assembly GCA_902168415.1 of Peromyscus melanophrys. Classification (NCBI taxonomy): domain Eukaryota; kingdom Metazoa; phylum Chordata; class Mammalia; order Rodentia; family Cricetidae; genus Peromyscus; species Peromyscus melanophrys. Next base: position 17,360 of record CABHPR010138650.1, read on the forward strand.
GAACACAGAAGGATACCTCGGGCTATGTGGAGTCCAAGTTAGTAACTTTAGAGTCCATCCCTTTGGCTTCTGTACGCACATGTTCAAACCTCCAGACTACAAAGGGAGTGTTTCCGCATGTAGATGAACTTCTCACCCTGTCCATAAAATGGAGAGATGAAGAGTCCAAATAGTAATCATAGCCATCATTTGCTTTACTAATTATTCCTCAAATTCAAACAGGGTCCCTCTCGATACCTTGCTCTTAAACAGATACCTGAATTCAATTCCTACTGCAAAGATTTTAAAGAAAGAACTAGCCAGGCGGTGGTGGCGCACGTCTTTAATCCCAGCACTCGGGAGGCAGAGGCAGGCGGATCTCTGTGAGTTCAAGGCCAGCCTGGGCTACCAAGTGAGTCCCAGGAAAGGCGCAAAGCTACACAGAGAAACCCTGTCTCGAAAAACCAAAAAAAAAAAAAAAGAAAGAAAGAAAGAACTATAAGTTAACTTCCAACAACTGGTGCAAAAGGAAGGGAATGGTTTCTTCTTCTAACCTCACAATCTACAGTCATTCTTCAAGACCACTCAACTTCTTCAAGGGCCAAACAGGTCTGTTAAATTATAGAAGGGACATATACCAGCATCCCAGTTTGTTTCAAGTCTTTGATGGTGGCATAAACACCTGAAACTGTCTGTAAGGATACAGTATTATTCCTAATATTTCGATACAATTAGACCTTACTGCCCCAATAATCCTCACAAACATGGTGTTCTGATTACAAGTTCAAGATCCAAGGAAATGACTATATAATGCATCTGTGGAACAATTGGTCTCACGTCCACCTTTCACACACCATCAACAGCTCTAGTTGTGAACCAGAGTGTCATTTTCAAACCCCTGGACTGATTCAGAGAAGTGTCTGTAAATATCTTACAGGTGTTGGTGTTGCCGTTCTTCTAGTACACAAGCCTCTAGTGAGTGGCTAAAGATGTTTTTAAAGACTATTGGTTGAAGATGAATGATACATTCTTGCAGCACAGCTGTAGGACCACTCCTCAGGTTTGAATGGAAACGCACCATTCTAGGGGCCCCTCGGCTGTGCTGAGCTGCTGATCCTAGCAAGCAGAGTGGAGTTCCTATTGAATGAGCAAAGGAGAGTTGTTGGGTGTGGGGCATAGGCAGTGCTATCTGGGAGTTTGGAGTCCAACAGATTGTCGGCAGTTAGCTACCACTCAGCCAAGGGACTCATGCTTATGAACTGGCTTAAATCTAAACTGAGTGAGGGTGCATAACTCACCATTATGGTAAATCAAGTCAGGTTTGGGGCCAAAAGAACAGAGTGCTCATTGACTTCATGCCAAGGACATTATGGCCAATTAGCTAAAACCAAAGTTTCCTATAGACCTGCTAAAATGTGAATGCTTATTCTTATACTCTGAAAATTTCTTATGTTAAAGCCCTAACCTACAATGTTATAGTATTAGGGGGCAGGTATGGACTGGTGAGATAGCTCAGTGGATAAAGACATTGTTGCCAAGCCTGATGACCTGGGTTCAATCCCCAGGGCTCACATGGTGGGTGAATAAAGCTGGCTCCTATAAGTTGTCCTCTGACAGCCACACACATGTGAACATGTGCACAGACACAAATAAATAAATGTAAGAAAAATTAAGAGGTAGGACCTTTGGGAGAGTAGGTCCCAAGGATCACATTCTCACAAATGAGATGTGTCCACTTACACTGGAGACCCTAGGTAAGCTCTCCAGGTTTTCTATCACGTTAGGACACAGAAAAAAGACAGCCATCTATGAACCAGCAAGTGGACCTGACCAGACACCAAATCTGCTGGCATCTTGATCTTGGACTCCCTAACATCCAGAAATGTGAAAAACACTTGCCGCTTCAATCACTCTGTCTATAGTGTTCTTCTTATAGCAGTCCGAGTGAACCAAGGCAAGGCCAAAGCACTCATCACTGATCACAAGTCTGCTTGCCTTGTCTGTCATGGTTAAGTGTGTTCACTTGACATCACTACTCAGGGTCACATCGTCTCTAGTGAAACCTGGGAATTCAGCTCAAAGGTGGCATTTGCCTGCTCACCTGTCACACAGAGGAAAACCATCCCAGATCTCTCTAACACGTTCTTCAATATCTTACTATTTTACCTCTCTCTAATGTACCCAGTGCCTTAGTGACAGTAACGTCTCCCAGGCCGCCACAGGGTTACAGTGGAGAAACAAATACAGTTTGCATATAACAAGCCCACTCCAACTTTCCTTCACTTCTTAGGTTCCCTCTTCTACTTCAAACCTGTCAAGTGTTGGCATCCCATCTTTACACATGTCAGAAGTAAAGGCAGAGTGATTGTCTTAGTTTACTTTCTATTATTGTGATAAAACACAATGACCCAAAGCAATTTGGGGTAGAAAGAGTTTATTTCAGCTTACAGTTGTAATCCATTTTAAAGCAGGTCATGGCAGGCATTCAAGGCAGGAACCTGGAAGCATCAGTTGAAGCAGAGGCCATGAAGGAGCAATGCTTATTGGCTTACTCCTCATGGCTTGCTCAGCCTGATTTCTTATAGCACCCAGGATCACCAGTGTGGGGGTGGTACTGCCCACAGTGGGTTGGGCACTCCTACATCAATCATTAATCAAGAAAATGCCCCACAGACTTGCCCCCAGGCAATCTGACAGAGATATTTTCTCAACTGAAGTTTCTCTTCTCAGAAAACTCTAGCTTGTATCAATTTCACACACACACACACACACACACACACACACACACACACACACACAC
>CABHPR010138650.1:20148-34820 GCA_902168415.1 Peromyscus melanophrys
ACACACACACACACACACACACACACACACACACACACACACACACAAAAAGAAAAAAAAAACAAAACACCACCACCCTACCCAGAACAGTGATGTAATACATGAACGTAGAGGCAGGGACTTCTTGGTAGGAAATGGGAAGGCTATAGGGAAGAAGGATGGATAAGAACAAAGTAAAGTTGCACATATGTAGTGAAGCACATTATTTACTTTGTATGCTAACTTAAAAATACAGATTAAAAAATAAAAACTAGCAGCCAGGTGTGGTGGCTCATGCCTTTGATCCCAGCACTTGGGAGGCAGAGACAGGTGGATCTCTGTGAGTTCAAGGTCAACCTAATCTATAAAGTGAGTTCCAGGACAACCAGGGCTGTTACACAGAGAAACCCTGTCTTGAAAAACCAAAACAAACAAACAAACAAACAAACAAAAAAGAGCCTGGTGCTTGGTCTGTAAACATATAAACAGTAAAAAAATAAAACTATAATACAGGGGGGGAAAATGTCAGTACTAAATCAAATCTTCAACCAGCCTGTAGGGAGCAAAAGCGGTCTTAAGCAACTGAAGTTCTGAGTGAACGTGGATTGTTTGGCATGAGCTGGTCATATCAAAGAACCATGGAAAATTGGCAAAACCTTTCCCCCGGTGAGCTCAGAACTGGCAAAGCCTTCTTCCCCTGGTCCAAGTATGAGTGGTTACAAATGATTCACAAGTGTGTACAAAAATTAGCAACTGCAGCTTCCTCCTTCAGGATGACTGCAAGCTGAGACTGCTCACCTACAGAGATCTCCTACAGCAGTGGCTCAACCTTCCTAATGCTGCAACCCTTTAATACAGTCCTCATGTTATGGTGACCGCCCCCCAGCATAAATTATTTTTGCTACTTCATAACTGTAATCTTGTTATTGTTAGGAATCATAATGTAAATATCTGTGTTTTCCAATGGTCTTAGGTGATCCCTGTGAGAGGGTCATTCGACCCCTCCAAAAGGGTCACGACCTGCTGTTGTGGGATAATCTTTTGGTACCCTGTAAAGATGTGTCTCTGCCTACGGAGCCTTCTGATTGGTCTAATAAAGAGCTGAATGGCCAATAGCTAGGCAGGAGAGACTAGGCAAGACTTCCAGGGAGAGAGAGAGGAATGCTGGGAAGAAGAATTAGGTGAGGCAGGAGATGCCAGTGAGACACAGAGGAAGTCAGATATACAAAATGAAAGAGAAGTAAAAAGCCACGAGGTGGTCTGGAGAGATGGCCCAGCGGTTAAGAGCACTGGCTGCTCTTCCAGAGGACCTGGGTTCAATTCCCAGCACCCACATGGCAGCTCACAACTGTCTGTAATTCCAGTTCTAGGAGATCTCACACCTTCACACCAATGTACATAAAATAAAGTTTAAAAAAACTATAAAAAAAAAAGCCACGAGGTAGAACATAGATTAATGGAAACTGGTTAATTTAAGTTATAAGAGTTAGTTGGGAACAAGCTTAAGCTAAAGGCCAAGCTTTCATAATTGATAATAAGTCTCCATGTCATTATTGGGGAGCTGGCGGCCCAACAGAAAGACCAACTACAACCTGGGGGTGGAGAACAGCTGTGTATGAGGCTAGCAACCCCTGCTGCTGTGCTGTACATAAAAACCGGATGAGGTTCCAGGGGTGTCATAGCAGTTAGTGTGACTCCATCAGTGTGCACAGCCTACCTGACTCAGCTTTTCTGCACCTACATTTGTGCATGTGTTCTTCCTTCCTTCTCTCCTAGCCTGAGTCAGGTTTCCAGACACAAGCTGTGCAGCACCCGCCCATTAAGCTGTCAGATCCATCTCAATCTACACAAGTTAACACATAATACTGGAACATGTAGTATTCCAAATCAACGAATTCCTCCATGTTATATTGTGCCTGCCTTAGAATCTACTCCTGTGTCTGTTCCCAGTTTCTGTTAACAATGAGTATTAGTCAGACCTGGTGATGGTGCTGTACATTGTCCCTTCTTTTTTTTTTTTTTTTTTTTTGGTTTTTCGAGACAGGGTTTCACTGTGTAGCTTTGCGCCTTTTCCTGGAGCTCACTTGGTAGCCCAGGCTGGCCTCGAACTCACAGAGATCCGCCTGCCTCTGCCTCCCGAGTGCTGGGATTAAAGGCGTGCGCCACCAACGCCCGGCCATTGTCCCTTCTTATCCGTGATTGTCTCTGCAGCTTCAGTTACCTACAGTCATCTACATCCCCCTCCAAACCTCTTTCTTTCTCTTTCCCTTCCTTCTTTCCTTCCCTCCCTCTCTCCTTCCTCTCTCTCTCTCTCTCTCTCTCTCTCTCTCTCTCTCTCTCTCTCTCTCTCTCTCTTCCATTCTCCCTTTCCTCCTTTCTTTCTTTTTTTTGAGACAGGGTTTCTCTTGTGTAGCCTTGACTGTCCTGGAACACACTCTGTAGACCAGGCTGGCCTCGAACTCATAGAGATCCACTTGTTCTGCCTCCTGAGTGCAGGGATTAAAGGTGTGCGCCACCAGTGCCCGGCTTACATACCAAAAATATTAAGAGTAAAATTCTAAAAATAAACAAGCTTTAACTTGAATGCCATTCTAAAATCTCATATCATACTTTGTCTCAATCACCTCATTTAGGAAAAATACTCTGATTTTGGACTAATGACGGGTGAAATTTGGGGTAGAGGGTTTTAAGTTAAGGATGAAGACTATTGGAAATTACTCTCAGTGATAATTAGTGGGTGCCTTGGATCCAAACAGTATGGAGAAACAGTAGAAATCTAATCAAATCACATAAATTGTGCATCGCTTCTAGGATGTTCTTGCATATACAGTAACTTGTTCTTTTGGGGGCTAAAATGATAAATCTGAATCAAGAAAAATAGATTTGTAAAGTGCTCATCAGTGTTATATAATTTGGGCTATGGATGTAGCTCAGTTAGTAGATGAGTCACCAAATATGTATGATGCCCTGCGTTCAGTGCCTAGTACCACATGAAACTGAGTGAAGTTGATCATGCCTATAATTCCAGCACTCAGGATGGGGAGGCAGGAGAAACAAGAGTTCAAGGTTATCCTTAGCCACATGGTGAGTTTGAGGTCAGCTTGGCCTCTATGAGGCCGTGTGTGTGGAGGGATGTTAACTTAGATGAAAAGTGCATCTAGAGCCAGGTGGTGGTTGCACACACCCTTGATACCAGCACTAGGGAGGCAGAAGCAGGTGATCCCTGAGTTTGAGGCCAGCCTGTCTGCAGAGTTACTGGACAGCTAGGCCTAGTTACATAGAGAGACCCTGTCTTGGAAAAAAGAGAGAAAGGAGAGAAAGGAAAGAAGGAAGGAAGGAAGGAAGGAAGGAAGGAAGGAAGGAAGGAAGGAAGGAAGGAAGGAAGGAAGGAAAGTGTGTCTAGATTCTGAACTGAGTGTGCTCCTACCTTCTTTTTGGCTAATCCTACACTAAGGGACACATCTTCTCTGGGCCTCTAAACAATTGTTTTTGCTTCCTCATATGTAACTGTAAGCAAATCACAGTCAGTAATGTTTCTTAGGTGCAAACTGAAGTCGTTCACTGTAACCCACATAGATGCCCTTTCAATGAGATGGTGAGGAGTGCTAACTGTGAGGACATCAGGACTCCTTACTGGAGAATCTCTAGCCAGCTAATTACTTCACAGCTGTATCAAAGGGCAACTGGTTGTTGTCGTCATTGTTGGATTGGTACAGGGGCTTGAGCCTCAGACCTCATACACGGTAAGTCTATACTGTATCACTGGAATACACTGCCAGCTTCATCAAATACAGCTGCTTTTTTTTTTAATGACAGTTTTATGAGAATCAACACATTTTTCTTTTTTTAATATTTATTCTTTTTTTAATTATTTTTAATGTAGCATGATTTCTAATTGGTCTTAATAATAAAAACCCTAAGTCAGATATCAGGGTGAAAGCTGAAAGATCAGAGAAGCAGAGTAGCCAGCCACTAGAAAGACTTCTTACCTCTAGGATTCCTCAGACTGAAAGGGCTGAGCTCCTGTCTCCACCCCACCTTATCACTTCCTCTCTCTGCCCACCCATGTCACATCCTATTCCTCCTCCCAAGTACTGGGATCAAAGGCATGAGATTCCAAGCGCTGTGATTAAAGGTGTGTGTCACCACTACCTGGCCTCTAGTGGCTAGCTCCACACTCTGATCTCCAGGCAAGCTTTATTTGTTAGAGCACAAACGAAATATCACCATGATATATATGTGTGTCTGTGCAGGGGTTACATGTGTATGTCAGTGCTGGTGCCCACAAAGTCCCAAAGAAGGCATCAGGTTCCCTGGAGCTGGACTTGCAAGTGGTTGTGAACCATCTGATGTAGTTACTGGGAAACAAGCGCAGGTCCTCTGCAAGAGCAGCCAGCACTCTTACTTAACCACAGAGCCGTCTTTCCAGCCCCGAAAATCAAATTTTAAAATATAAAGTTTGTTGGTTGAGGACGTATTCAGACCTAGGAAGGTGACTACCTCTTTTCTTTGAGGAAGCCAGAGCTATGAGCAGGTAAACATCTGTAAAGTTGCCCATCAGCACCGGAGATCAGGACTCTTTCCTCTGCTGCCAGAGTGGCGCTGACTTCAGCATAAAGGCATTCTTTAGCTGAGAAGCCCTGCCGCTCATCAACGATGTTCACTTTGGTTAATTAGAAATACTAAAATAACATGGGAATAATTTTGCTAGCATAAAAGAGCATGAATAAATTATATAAAAGCCATGAGTAAACAGAGCATTCACTTTAGCTTTTCACAATGGTTCCCATCTAAACGTCACAGACTTGAAAAGGTTCCAAAGTTCAATGTGATGGGAAGAAGAATAAGACTCAACTGTGCCCAACCACACTTCAGATGTATAATTAGCTGTTGTGGAACAGACAGTATGCTTCAGGGTAAGGGCTTAGTTTCCCCAAAATCTCTTTGGGCCATGTTATCAGATGTGCTTAAATAGAAATAAGGTGTAAATTATTGACTGAAGATTCAGTGTGACCCTGGAATAAAATTCCCTTGTGGCCCATCAGAGAGAGATATGAACGACACTTCTCCCAAGGATTCAGGGAGTAGACACTCTCACCAGAATGTGAAGAACAGAATTCCCCTTGGATGCCTTCAACCTCTCCCCTAAGGAAGATAAATAACCACATGTTATTATATAATGGTCTGCCTGGGCTACATAGTAAGACTTGTCTCAAAAACTGGAAACAACCAAATGAATGGAGAACACTCTCCAGGTCCGTGATGCCATGTTTGCTGGACTACATCTCATTTGCTGCCCTCATCCTCTGTCAGAACTGACAGGCTACCTCTCCTAGGTGAGCTCAACTCTTCCTTTTACAATAAGTGAGCATCTGAAAAGATTTATGATGATGAGATGGCTTAGCAGCTAAGAGCTTTTGCTCCTCTTGCAGAGGACTCAGGTTTGATTCCCAACCTTCTGTAACTCCAGCCCTAGGGGATCCAAATCTCTCTTTTTAAGTACATGGTGCACATACATATATGCAGGCAAAACATTCACACACATAAAATGATTAAAAAAATCTAAAATTTAAAAATATTTACACGATTTATTTTTATATGTACGTGTGTGTTTGCGTGCATATATGTGTGGGCACCCCTGGAGGCTAGAAGGGGGCATCAGTTCCCTGGAGCTGGGGTTACAGGTTGTGAGCTGCCTGATGGGAGGACTGGGAATAACTCTGTACTTGTGCAAGAACAGAAAACCCCGGTGGTGGCACACGCCTTTAATCCCAGCACTTGGGAGGCAGAGGCAGGTGGATCTCTGTGAGTCAGCCTGGTCTACAGAGCGAGATCCAGGATAGGCACCAAAGCTATACAGAGAAACCTTGCCAAAAAAACAAAACAAAACAAAACAAAAACAAAAAAAAATAGAAAGCCCTCTTAACCGCTGATACATCTCTCCATCCCGTCCCAAGATTGTGCCTTTTAAATCTCTCTCAAATACTTACTGGCTCTGGTCTCCCTCTAGTCCAAGGCATCATCTCCTTAGATTGTGTCCTAATAACCTTTCAGCCTTCAATTCTCCATACCTCTAGTCCTTCCCACACACCAGATTCAGAATGCTCTTTCCAAATTTCTCTTTATTTTCTCTATCCCATTCCAATCTACTTAAAAACATCTACTGACGCAGTGGTGGCACACACCTTTAATCCCAGCACTCAGGAGTCAGAGGCAGGTGGATCTCTGAGAATTTGAGGCCAGCCTAGTCAGGACAGCCAGATCTTTACACATAGAAACCCTGTCTGCAAAAACCAAAAACCAAAAAAGGAAAAAAGAAGAAGAAAATCCCAGTGCTCTAAAAGTAAAACAATACTCAACGTGGCCTATAGAGACGGCACATCTTCCACAACCTGGTTTTATAACTCTCCCCTCAATCTCTATATTCCAGCTTTACCAAAACAAATATAGCTGCTGAGTCTTCCAGGAAGGGAATTATGGAAATAAAAGATTTCTTGCTAAACACCTTGTGCTCAACCAAGGCAGGATTGAGCAGGGAGAGCCTGGAAGACTGCCATGCAGATTTGTCGACATCTTTGGCAGTTCAGTGGGATCTTCCAGAGGAAGGATGGACTATCACAGGGGCCACGTTGGGAGAAATTGGTGGGGTGTTGTATCACAGTCTTGGTTATTGACTAGGCCATCTGAGAAGAACATAACCTCCTCTGAGAACCTGAGGTGGAACTGAAAGAGTTAACAGCCAGATGGTGTCAGCTGACCTGCTCTTAAGGGTCCTTTCTTCAAGGGGACAGCCAATTCAGTGTCTGTCACATGGGGTCACATAACAATAGCCCTAGGAAACCTAATGGATTAAAGAACCGCCCTCAACAAGTGACAGTCAACCGAGGCCTGCTGTGTCATTTAAGGCTTTACAGACTAAGAGAGTCCCAGACTCTCTAGTGGCAAAGACAAAGTTCTCAAGGGACCTGAAAAAGATACGAAAGCACGCGTGGCTGAACACAGCGTGTTGGCAGAATGTTGGCTTCTAAGTGGTCAAGAAATGAATCTTAAAGGCTGGTAAGATGACTCAGCAGCTCAAGGCACTTGCTGAATTTGACCCCCAAAGCTCACGTGGTGGAAAGAGACAACCCTGGCTTCTTATGTACATGTTGGGATTGAAGTCAGTCCTCATACCTGTACGGAACGCCTTCTACCTAGACTAAGCCATCTCCCTAGCTCCACTATGCATATTTTCCATGTACTCACACTGGTGTCACTTTTATGATTCAGTTGTCATTTAAACTTAAATGTGAAATATGATTGACACTGATAAAAAAAAACTAATGACAAGTTCCTCAAAAATTATAAACAAGTAAAAGAAATCGCCCACGGAAGCTGATCTGTCACACACCTTTGATATAATGTGGCCAAAGATTGTTGAGACAGGGTCTCCTGTAGCCCAGGCTTACTACATAGGCAAGAAGGACCTTGAATTTGTAATCCTCCTGCCTCTACCTCTCGAATTCTGAGATTACAGGAGTGTCCCACCAGAACTTGTGGTGTGGTCAAAGGTTTAAGGACAAGAATTTGTGTCACTATTTACTGCTTTTTCATTTGGTGTTCGTGTGTGCCAGCCTATGCCAGCTCGTGCCAGTGGTGGCTAGTACAAAGCTGACTCAAGCCTCCTCTCTACTCTCAAGGAGAGTTTGGGCTTTATCAGCATTTTTCCCAAACCTCCTTCTGGGCTTCATAATCTTTTTGCTATGTTTTATTCTGATGTTTCAAAATTCAGTAACAGCCTCAGGCTTTGTGTCTCTGATAAGGTCCTCCCTGGGGCAGCCCAGATCTTAGCCTACTCTCCCTTTTGCTCATTGTCAAGACTCAGGGACTGTGTTATCTGGCTACAATACAGATCCTTGAAATAATTTATCAACACACTGCAATTTCAATAAATATAAAGGAAAATTTTGGCCAAATAGAGACAAACCCTGTAGTCTTAGACATCATTCTTTCTAAATTAGTAAATTGTTAAATGTAATTCTAGCCAGTTCATAAAGTTAATTTTATTTTACTTTACTTTTTTTTTTTTTTTTTAGCTTAAATGCACTTTATTTAAAAACAATGCCTCCACTCCAAATACATCATGGCCAAAATAAAAGTTCAAGATGACATCAGTCCCATTTGTCTAAGTCCTGATGTCACATGGATGACAAGCAGCCGTCATGGCGACAGTTGGTAGAGCCAGAGTGATTACCCAGTTTGTTAACATTTTTCCCTCTCTAAGCCATCCTTTAAAGAAAACATAAATGGAGTCACACCATCTTCACAGTAGTCCAGGAGAACAACCAGCCATCTGGATTCATGTTTTCACCAGTGAAAAAACTGGTAGTCCTTGAAATCAGCAAGGATGTGCGCAGTCATGAAAGGCTTTACTCTCCCTGTGTTCTTCTTCAAGTTTGCCTTTGAGAGAGTTCATGCAATCTTTGATGTGCTTTCTGAAGGCCTCTTCTGTGAAGCTGGTTTCTTGTAAGTGATGGCTCGTGACAATATCCACATCAGTGACTACTGTGCTTCCAGTACTTTCGGCCTCTGCCTTTAGTGGAAGGGTGCCCATCAATGATCGAGTCATCACTGTTACCCTCTGTTCCCTTGACCACCTTGCCCTCCCTCCTCCAGGCACAGCCCATCCTCGCTCTCCCGGATCTTGTGGATGTCGGAGAACAGCTTGTTGTGGCTGACAAGGTCCCATCATGATCCTGGTGGCCACTGGAGACAGCAGCCAAGCCAGCACAGCGCCGCTAGAGTGCCACAGGGGTGGTGGGCAGAAAAGCTTGTCAAATTAATGTTAAGTTCTGGAAGACACATAGGCAAGTGTTTTAACGAATGAAGATTAGCCCTTAACGGGAATTTTATATATTTTGGACCCAGGGCCTGATTCATGCTAAGCAAGCATTCTACTTCTAAAGCTGATCCTCAGACACAGAAACTGGGTTACAAATCTATAGTTAAAATGGTGATTATTCTTCTTTCAGCCAAGTTTTATGTGGATGTCCTCATCTCTATAAAGTGAAGCTTAATTCTCACCCTCTTTCCTTTGCATAGGAGCTAGACTCGGTAGTTCTTTATGAATGGATCGGTAGCAGAGGGAGAGGAGAGGACAGGAGTAAATGCAGATACCTGGCAAACACTAGCTTAGCCACGTGATGAAGGTTAACAGTATAGGTGACGTCACAGTCTTTCATAAAGCCTGACAGGATTTAATGAGAGGGACACTTCCTCCCCTGCATTGTTCTTTCCAAAATCCCGTAAACCCACATCAGTCATGGGAAGACATAAGGCAAACACAGACAGGGTGTTCTGCCGCAGAATACCTTGCTGGTGTTTCTCAAGGGGTGTCACGGTCATAAAAAACAAAGGAGATTGAGAAAGTTCGCAGACTGGAGAGAAGGCTTAATGATGAAATGCAACATGGTGGCACATTCGGGAGCTTCAGGAGGAGGACTGCCATGAGTCCAAGGCCAGCCTGGCTTGAATTTGTGAATTCTGGACCAGCTTAGGCTAGCTAGTGAGACACTGAGTTAAAAATAAAGGGGGGTGGGGGTGAGCGGCAGTAGAGCACGCCTTTAATCCCAGCATTCGGGAGGCAGAGCCAGGCGGATCTCTGTGAGTTCAAGGCCAGCCTGGTCTACAGAGTGAGACCAAAACTACACAGAGAAACCCTGTCTCAAAAACCAAAAAAAAAAAAAAAAAAAAAAAAAAAGGGCAATGTGATGGGATGCCTTGGGTCCTGGAACAAAAGAGGACAGTGATAGTAACAACGTCTGGCCTTTATAAAAATTATCATTTATAAAGCTGTAGCAATGCTAATTTCTTAATTTTGATAACAAATCGCTATAAGGTGAGATACTGACAATGAAGGAAACTGGGTGAGGAATCCATGGGAACTCTCTGTATGTGCTGTAATTTTTCTGTAACCTGAAACATGTTGTGGAATATTATTTTAAAGTGTGTTATATTTGTTTATGCTGTGGAACATTTGTTTAATGATCTTTAATGCAAAGATGTGTTGCATTCTTTCATGTTGCATTTGTTTAACTCTGTGAAGCTGTGTTACTGTGCCTGTCTAAAACCCCTGATGGGCTAATAAAGAGCTGAATGGCCAATAGCAAGAAAGGAAAAAGGGTAGGCGGGACTGGCAGGTAGATGATAAATGGGAGGAGAAATCTAGGAGAGGGGGAGCAAGAGAACAAGGAGAGGAGGATGCTAGGGGCCAGCCACTCAGCCAGCCGTGGAGTTAAGAGTGAATGTAAGATACACAGAAGTAAGAAAAGGAAAAGCCCAGAGGCAAAAGGTAGATGGGGTCATTTAAGAAAAGCTGGCTAGAAATAAGCCAAGCTAAGGCCAGGCATTCATAATTAAGAATAAACTTCCCTGTGTGGTTTATTTGGGAGCTGGGTGGCTCCCCCCCCCCCAAAGAGAAAAAGAGTAAAAAATCCCAGCAACAGAAATGAAATCCTGTTTGACTCTCATCTATTCAAACATGAAAATCTGTAACTATCTATTCAGCATCTGCTATTAAACACGCACTGTTAGGTGTTCTCACTGCCCTGTTCTCCAGGTGCTTATCGCCTGTGGGAACAGACACAAGTGATTGCACTAGCAAGGGATTCAGACCCCCACAGGACAAGCAAGGGTGAGGGACCAGCATCTATGCCTGTCAACAGCAACACTGGGCAGGGCAAATCCAGACCTGACTTTCTTTTATTTTGTGGTTTGTGTGTGTGTGTGTGTCTGTCTGTCTGTCCATTTTGTTCTTGTTTGTGTGTTAGACAGATTTCACTTTGTAGTCCAGCCTGGCCTGGAACCTCAGCCCTTCCTAGTGCTAGGATTACAGATTTGAGCCATCATGGCATACTCTCCAGCCCTGGTTTTCTTCTCTCTCTCTCTCTCTCTCTCTCTCTCTCTCTCTCTCTCTCTCTCTGTGTGTGTGTGTGAATACGTGTGGTGATATATTGTGTGCACTAATAAAATTTACCTGAAGATCAGAGAGACAAAGGAACAAGCCACTGCCACATCTCACCTCACCAACTCCATGAATCCTCTGACTGAATGTCTCTGAGTCCTCAACTGAAAGGGGTCCAGCCAAAAAGGGCTTCAGTCAAAAGAGAGCATAGTTCCTGTCTCCTCGCCTTATATGCCTTTCTCCACACAGCCATATTACTTCCTTCCTAGTGCTGGGATTAAAGGCATGTGTTGCTTCCCAAATACTGGTAGCAGAGGCATGAGATCTCAAGTGCTGGGATTAAAGGCTTGTGATTCCCAAGCATTGGGATTAAAGGTGTGTGCCACCACTGTCTGGCTCTGTTTCTCTCCTAGACTGAATCAATCTCATGTGATCCAGGGTGGCTTTGAACTCACAGAGATCCAGATGGATCTCTGCCTCCTGAGTGCTAGGATTAAAGGTGTGTGCCAACACAACCTGGTATCTATGTTTAATCTAGTGGTTTATTCTGTTCTCTGATCTTCAGGCAAATTTTATTAGGGTACAACAACATATCACCACAAATATGGGTGCGTGTGCATGTGTGTACACATGCATGAGGAAGTCAGAGGTTGATGTCAGGTGTCTTCCTCAAAAAAAAAAAAAAAACCTCAGAGCCCACCATTTTGGTAAGCTGGCTGGTGGGTGAGCTCCAGGGTCCACCTGCTTTGTCTCCTAGTGCTGAGAATACAGGCACACACTGCTGACCTGGTTTTTAAAGTTGAATGCTGGGAATTCATGCTTGTGCAGCAAGTACCTTAAGGACTGTGCCACCTCCGCAGCCCCAGGCCTTCCTGATCAATCTGTCTCCGGTGTGGTGACATCACCTGAAAGCATCACAACCTCACTTGGGGATGTCTCTAATTGAAAAGAAAATCCTCCCGTGTACATAATTTTAAGCAACTCATTGGGTGTTTGGCTAAGGATCACTGTGCGGTGTTAGCGTGTAGTTGGTTTTTTTATTCTTCACTCTTTGGAGGCCCACCACCCAGATTCCAAATAAATACAAGGAGATTTATTCTTACTTATGAATGCCCAATCTTAGCTTGGCTTATTTCTAGCCAGCTTTTCTTCACTTAAATTATCCCATCTAACTTTTGCCTCTGGGGCTTTTACCTTTCTCTGTTCTATATACTTTTCTTTACTTCTTACTCTGGGGCTGGTTATGTGGCTGGGTAGCTGGCCCTTGGCATTCTCCTCTCCTCCTTTTCTCACTCCTCCCTCTTCTCTCCTATTTATTTTCTCTGCCTGGTAGCCCAACCTATTTCTCTTTCCTGCCTAGCTATTGGCCATTCAGCTCTTTATTAGATCAATTAGGTGTTTTAGACAGGCACAGTAACACAGCTTCACAGAGTTAAACAAATACAACATAAAAGAATGCAACACATCTTTGCATCATTAAACAAATATTCCACAGCATAAACGAATGTAACACATCTTCAACTAATATTCCACAACATTAGTGAGCCCAAGAAAAGAGAGTGCCAGAAGCATGCCTTTACAGAAATGTAATGATAGCAGTGAATAAATAGTAACTTGGAAGACATGAACATGGAGGGCAATCTGAGGAAGAGGTGCATGATGGGAGCTCTCAGAATGAAGAGCACTTTGTTCACTGTAAGGATACTGGGATCCCATATGATTTCCCACCAAACGGTAACCACTTCAAAGAAGGCTCTTTATCAGGTGGGCATTGGTGCATATGCTGGAGACATCAGCCTCTTCCCCAAAGCACCTTCTCCTTGCAAGTCTTTCTTAATAAGCTCATGAACAGTGGCCCTGATGCAGGATAGTTGTGCAAGAATTATCAACATTAACTATCCTTTACAAAGGCTACAGTCATGGGTGAGTATTCAGCCAGCCAACATTAGAAGCCAACACTAAGCCTTCACTGTGATGCCATTCTCTAGAGAAGTAGCCAACCACCTTAGAGCAGTTTCGTTACACCACCCTTCTATCGTGGAAGTGCGGCCATTACTGTTGGCTGAAATACTTATTCTAAATGTGGTTTTTTCCTTCCTGAACAGAGAAATCCTGTCTCAAAAAACCAAAACCAAAACATAAATAAATAAAAAATAACCACACCAAGCTTTGAGCTGGAAGTGAAAAGAAACAGCATGGCCGGGAGTGGTGGCACCTACCTGTAACCCGCCCCTGAGAGGAGGCTCTCTGCCAGTGTCAGGCCAGCCAGGGGAACTGGATGGGTGACAGAGAAACAAAACTATAAATATCAAATATGGCTACACGATTAGTTGTGAAAACAAGAACTATGAGGGGTGGGGGACACTGGAATGATGGCCCAGTGGTTAGCACACTGCTTTTGTGAGCCCCCAGCACCCATGTTGGGTAACTCACAACTGCCTGCAACTCCAGCTCCAGGGGATCTGATTGCCCTCTGTGGACTCCACAAACACCTGCACTCCAGTGCACACACCCCACACGGACACCCAGATATACATGTAATCAAAGATAAAATAGATTTTGAAAAAACAAGCCTGTAGTAGCCGTGAACATCTCCCTCCTGCCTCCCCCACCTGTTTATTGTTTATTATGCCATGACCATCTCTCTTTATTCATCTGAAACAATAAAAACCTAAAACTTAAAAATCTCTCCATTTTTTAGTTTTTTTAATTAAAATATAATGACATCATTTCCTTCCATTCCTTCCTCAAACCTTCCCATACGGCCCTTGCTCCCTCTCTAATTCACACCCTATTTTTTCTTCCATTGTTATTTTATAGACTCCTTTTTACTTATTTTTGAGACAGACTCTTACTATGCAGCCCAGTTAGTCTCAAACTTGTAATCCTCCTGCCTCAGCTTCCAAAGTATTAGGATTACAGGCATGTGCCACCACACCTGGCTTGCTCTGCAGTGGTTGGTTGGTTTGGTTTGGTTTTCTCTGTTCTCCCTATCAATACTGTTACTTTCATTTGGGAGTTAATTGTGGGTAAAAGAGTGTAGACGTGGCTCAGTTGATAGTGTGTGAATTGTACTAGGCCATCTACTAGTGACTCAGCATCACTACTATCCTCTTTGGACCCCTAAGAGTCACAGAAAGAAAAGCTAGGAACTACGTTTTCCAGGACCCCTTCCCTGTGTGGCACTGAGGCAGGACAGAAAAACAGAAAATTATGGAGACATGCGAAGGAAAATGAGCCCCTCCCCCCAGTCTGGTTGAAACCTGTTGCCAGCTGAGACTCAATAATTCCAGCACATTTAACATTGCTATAGGATTGCCTAAATACAGACAACACTTGCTTTATATGAAGATATCTTCAAATCAGAATGGGAAAATGAGCTTGAGCATAGATGAACTTCAAGTACAGCCTTACTTCTCTCCCAGATATCTTTCAGAAATTTCACAAACAAGACTCTTAACTTTTATTTATAGTAAAGATGTCCTAACTGCCCACAGCCCTATGATCTAGGGTTTTATCTACTGTAATCCTGTCCAGAACCACCCTGTGATCTCACTGAGGTTTTGTTTTGTTTTTGAGATACAGTTTCTCTGTGTAACAGCTCTGGCTTTCGCTTTGGTAGACCAGGCTGGCTTCAAACTCACAGAGGTCTGCTTGCCTCTGCCTCCTCAGTGCTGGGATTAAAGGCGTGCACCACCACTGCCTGGCTTCTTGTGTTTGTTTGTTTGTTTGTTTGTTTGTTTGTTTGTTT
>CABHPR010138651.1:1974-19468 GCA_902168415.1 Peromyscus melanophrys
GTGTGTGTGTGTGTGTGTGTGTGTGTGTGTGTGTGTGTGTGTGTGTGTATTATATATCCTCAATTGATAACCATATGGAAAATGATGCATGCACAGCTCCTTCTGCCCCTGGATGATACTCAGGTGTGTGTTATTCACTGTCTCCCAGGAGAATCACAGGGAATGCCCATTGGTTGACATCTGCCTTCCATTCCCCAGGTAATTCCCTCCAGCTGGAGGTATTTTATGAGTTGCCTCTCTCACTTGAGTTCTTTGGGGAGTGGTGCTGAGGATAAAGTCTAGGGCCTTGTGCATGATAAGCAAGTGCTCAACCACTAAGCTATAGCCCCATTTCTGTCCATTTATTTTGTTAAGAAAGGTCTTGGTAAGTTACTTGGGCTGGTCTTGAACTCACTCAGTAGCCCAGGCTGACCTTGAACTCACAATCTTGTTGCTGCTGCTTTTCTGAGTAGAAATGATTAAGTGTGTACCACCAAACTCATATTCCTCTCTAATTTTTTGTTTTGTTTTGTTTTGTTTTGTTTTGTTTTGTTTTGTTTTTCAAGACAGGGTTTCTCTGTATAATAGCCCTGGCTGTCCTGGCACTCACTTTGTAGACCAGGCTGGCCTCAAACTCACAGAAACCTACCTGCCTCTGCCTCCCAAGTGCTGGGATTAAAGGCATGTGCCACCACATCCCAGCTCCTCTAAAATTTTTATCTTGAGATCCCTTCAAATAGAAAGCAAATGTCTATAAATATATCAATAAATTATTCTTCTACATATGCAAAAATTAGATATATACAATTTATTAATTCAGCATTGTTTGTAATAGCAAGAGGTTGGAGATAATATATCCAGAGGAAATAGATTAAACACATCACAATATGGTCACCCAGGGGAGTATCCCACAGCTACAGTATTTTATATATTATAAAATTATTTGAGCATATTAATAAAAAGACAAGATGCATAATAGTAAAAACTTATGGTACCAGTTGTTTAAAACTGTGTGTGAGTGTGTGTGTGTGTGTGTACACATACCTAAAATCTTTCTGAAGTAGATGCCAGCCATGAATCTTTGAATGCCCCTAAGGAGGGGGTCTTTTCACTAAACACTTTTCAGGTCGGTTTGTTTTGCTTTGCCTTGGCTTTCAGTGTTACAAGCCGAGCCCAAGGCCTTGCAAACACCAGACAAGTGCTCTGCCATGAGCTGCACCCCAGCCTTCCGCCACACATTCTTGAGTGTCTTTTGATTTTTTTGTACTGTGGACAGGTTAATCAATTAAAATATTTAAATTAATAATGAATGACTAAGTAGTGGCAGATTTCTCAGGTTTCCTGGGAATAGAGTTACAGATGGTTGTGTGGGTGCTGGGAATTGAACCCAGGTCTTCTGCAAGAGCAACCAGTGCTCTTAACCACTGAGCCATCTCTCCAGTCCTGGGAGACTTCTCATTCTTCGTCGGACATTTTTGTTGGGTCACCCATTCTCTACTCCATGTCCAGCTTCTCATGTATTCTCGGTACCTAGACTCTTGCAAGTCTGCAGCTCATCCATGAAAGGAAATATTACTTCCTTCAGAGAAGACAGCCACAGCTTTTCACTATGCTTACCCACAAGGGTCCTGTCACCTTGCCCAGAGAAGGGTCCATTAGTGTCTGCCCTCACACAGACTCCTTTCCCTCCAAGAGGATGCTTTCAAGGCATTGCCCACATCCAAGAAATGTCTGAGCCCATCACACACACACACACACACACACACACACACACACACACACACACACACACACACATCCCAAGCCATTCCTGTATAAAGCATCACAGCAACAGTCCCCTAGAGGACATGTCTGTCCATCAGCCTTGGGACTTGGGTGTTGATCTGACCAGACCTGCTTGCTGGGGAGGTCACTCCATGAAGAAAGAGCCATTACTGAGGTGGGGGCGCTTCCTGGGGAGCAGCTTCACTCATCATGTCCTTGTATTGCCGCTTGAAGAAGCCAAGCTGTCAGGGTAAAGACAGAGGGTAAGGCCACACAATCCACAGCTGCAGGTCAAGATCAGACAGGACAGGAGAGAGACAGACAACAAAGAGTGACAGGGCGGAGAATAGACAGGACCTGGGGAGAGTCAGGCAGGGGAAAAACAGCATCCGTGCTGGGGCTAGGAAAGAACTATGACACACGAGAAGAATCCCTCCTTACATAGTGGTCACTGTAAGCCAGGGGCCATCCCAGTCGCTCTACATGTACAAAGTTCATTTTCTTTGTAACATGGGTGTTAATGGTATTGTTTTGCAACAGAAGAAATTGAGCTGTTGAGAGCCTCCGACTGGCCCAAAGTCATATAGCTAGCAGCAATACTGAGAGTCAAACCAGATAATGGAGCTGCTGAGGGTGGGGGGGAGTATGGTGATATTTTATTTGTGCTGAAATGTGATTTTATTTGTATGTTAATAAATAAAAGTGCCTGGGGGTCAGAGCTAATAGCAAGCCATAGCAGAAGCTGAGCGGTGGTGGCACACACCTTTAATCCCGATCACATGACAGGCAGATCTCTATGTGTTCAAGGACACCACCAGCATGGAGACACACACCTTTAATCTCAATACCAACCATAGAAGACCTGGAGGTCTGTATAGACAGGCAGTGACGAGGAGGTCATGTGGTTGGGTTTACAACCAATGAGAAGGCAGAACAGAAAGTCAATAAAAAGACAGATACACAGGAAGTAGGTCTCTTTCTGAGGGGAAGGATAGCAGCGGCAGTGAAGGGTAAGAAGGCGGTTTTAGTCTCAGGTCTTAGCTACTGCTCTGACCTCTTGGGCTTTTAACTCTGCATTTCTTATTTAATAAGACTCTGTGTTTCTTATTTAATAAGACGGTTACATCTACAGGCGATGGGACAGGAAGAGGCCGAATCAAGGAGTACCTTGTACAGGACAGCAGTGATGACGGCCAGGAGCACCAGCCCCCCAATGGAGCTGCCCACAATCAGTGGTACAGGGTTGTGAACTTCATACGGCTCCACTTTGGTCTCCATCTAGGGGAGGAAGAAGAGAAAGGGGGTACAGCGGGGAAAATATACCCCAAACTTCTGGAGAGTTCCCTGAACTTAAGGGCTACCCCCTCCCTACAATCCACAGCACCAACTTCAGGCCTCACTTCTCTTCCCACCGGCTTCTCTCACTGAACTAGAGGTGAGATCTACCTTCCAGCCTCCTGCTCCCTCCAGCATCCCCACCGCCACCCCACCCCACCAGGCCTGAGATGGGTACCTTGGACTTCACAAACATCTCCTGCCCTGGAAGAAGGGCAAACACAGAATCATTAAACAGGATCTCAGCGGTGCTCACAAGCAGGAGGTGGTCATGAGAAGTCTGTGGAGAGAGCAGAATGGGAGCCAGGCCTGGGCTCTGGACTATTACAGCTATTCCCAGAGAGCCTCAAAACACAACATACCTTGATATACCAGTCAAATGACAATTTGCCCTTGAGGGTGACATTGAACATTTCCTGAGTATTGAAGGATGGGAGGTCACACTGGATTCTCTTACAGACTGCAACAGAGCAGTTCTAGAAGAGAGGGCCAAAGCGACAGATTAAATAAGACTGGGACAGACCATGATGCCCGTGCATGTGGCCTCGAGGTGGAGTCCACCACGTCCTTACCAGCACTGGGGTCTTCTCAAGCTCATCCCGGAACTGGGAGCGAGAGGGGTATCTCTGCTCAGTGTGACAGGCACTTGAGAGATTCTGGGGAAAGACAGAAACCAAGAAGAGAGAAGTGAGGGCTCTGGTCCCACCCAGAAGGGCAACAGCCTAGGCCCAAGGGACAGTCGGAAAAGGCAGGAAACAGATCTTTAGAAAAAACCTGGACTTTGGGGACTCAGCTGGACTCACCTGGGAGAAGATGACCTGGGGCTGATCCCATATGGTCACCTTGTTGAGCTGGACAGGGATCCAGAAGACCACACTGATGGGGGGGCTCCTCTGGCCCAGGTTGTTGAACTATGTCAGAAAGGAGGTGGTGAGGGCTGTAGCCTTGTGGCCCAGGTAGCCCTCAGCATTGGCTCCTCATTTCCTGCAGCCCAGGATCACTGAATAAGGCCTCAGTGTCCTGCGCTTCAGGGAAATGGGAGCATGTAAACAGACAGCACACACACACTTGAGCCAGACTGGCCCGTCTTAAGGTCCAGCCCTGCCACTTGCCAGTTGTGAGAATTTAGACATAGTTCATGTCTCTCTGACTTAGTTTCTCTATCTGTAAACAAAGGACAGCAAGAGTGTTCAGGGTCCTGATAGAGGTTGTGGGGGGGGGGGGTGCACGTGTGTGCATCTGTGTGTGAGTGCATATGTGTGTGAGAGTGTGTATGTACATGCCTGTGTGTGAGTGTGTGTGCATGTGCATCTGTGTGTTTATATATGCATGTATGTGTGTGTGCGTGTGCATCTATGTGTGAGTGCATGTATAGTGTGTGTATGTGTGCATGTTTGTATGTGTGTGAGCATATATTGGGGTGTGGAGCAAACTTAGAACTGTGCCTGACACACAGGAAGCACAGTATTCATGATTCCTACAACTGCTTCCTGCCTTCTCTTCATATCAGTTTCCCTCCCAGCATCCCTCAGGACCCAGGCTTCTCCTGCTCCTCACCTGGTACTGATGTTGTATGACCTGACTGGTCATCTCTGAAGCCGTGAAGTTGAGATATTTGGTAGAACTCTCATCACTAAAAGAAAAAAGAGTAGCCAGTGGGTTGCAGAACATGAAGGTGTCCTGCTTAAACTTAATCCACAAAGAATAGGGAGGTGACAATGTAGCCCTTGGGGTCAATGTCTGTCAGATACTGTGTGGGTTTGGGCGCGCACACACACATCATTCCTCCACGCAGGCACATGTGCACACACAACACAAGGCAGCTCGTGAACACAAGCACAAAGCTGGCTGTGTCCAGCCTGACGGATGGGGGGAGAGTGGGAGGGTCCTCAGGAACAGCACCTGGTGACAACCATGTAGATGGCATACTTCACAGGCAGTGCCAACTGAAACTCCGTTTTGTGGGTCCTGGACATGTTGTTCTCACTGAAAGGAAAGCAGGTCCTTAGCCAGCTCTAAGAACTGAGAATGAGACCCTCCATCCCCCTTTCCATCACTCTCTGATCCATCTGTCTCCATGTCTATCATCCCCACATCCTTAGTCCCACACTCTCCACCTCTGCTTTGCCAGGCCCTACTTACTCCAATAGCTACAGCAGGCTTCTGGCTGCTCCCTTCCTCAGCCCTCGCCTCACCCTCCTGAAGAGTGACCTTTCTAATATGCAAGTAAATACAATCATGTTTCTCCTACAGTCTAAACTGCAAACTCCCCGTCAGCACCCCTCAGTCATCCAGTGCCACAGCCGTACCCAATTCCCACCAACTCTCTAAGTCCTGCACCATATGCTGAAGCTATTCTTTTCCTTTTACTTTTTTTACAGTGTGTGTGTGTGTGTGTGTGTGTGTGTGTGTGTGTGTGTGTGTGTGTGTATTTGGGTGTACACACCACCACCGCATACACTTGGAGGTCAGAAAACAACTGACAGGAGTTGGCTTACTCCTTCCACCACGTGGGTTCCAGAGACTGAACCTGGGGCATCAGGCTCTGGCAGCCTACCAGGTGTGCTCTCTCAGCAGTCTCTGTTTTTATTAGTTGTAGGTGGTGGGTGGGTTCATACACACCACAGTCTGTAGAGTCAGTTCTCTCCTTCCAGCTTTATATAGGTTGCAGAGATGGAACACAGGTCATCAGGCTTCACCGACTGACCCATCTCGCGGGCCCTGCGTCAGCTGTTCTGAAGCATGCCCAGACACTTCCAAGCCCCAGGTTTGGCCTGGCGCATGCTTCCTTCTACCTTTATGCCTTTGCTTGGCTTACTCACAACCTGGATATGTTTTCTTCAGGAATCTTCTCAGAACACTGGGCACCCCTACCACTACCACCACCTGGTCATTTACTTTATACTATATTGTAATCACCTTGCCTATCTGTGCCACTGAACATCCGTAAGGACAGCAACCGCAGCTGTCTTATCCACCACTGTCCCCCCAACACTTGGCACAATGCCGGGCACATGGGTGGGTGCTCAATCAGTGTTTGTTAAATGAATAAGTCATCAAAACAGAGAACCAGTAGAGAGAAGAAAACGATTCATCCTGGCTGGGCCTCAGAAGGAAGGGTGACCGTGGAATGTGGGAACAGGTACCTGGTCACATTGGCCTTGAGGAGCAGTTTGTTCCCCAGGGAAGCATCAGAGTCCACATCAAATGTGATAGTCAGGGTGACCTAGAGTTGGAGAACAGAGACAGTGATTTAAAATAGTAAAGATCTCAAAAACCAAAAACCAAAAAAAAGGAAAGGAAAAACAGCACAATTGTTCACCAACCACTGAATGGGATAAATCAAAACATGACTTGCCCACATAATAAAAATAATGTTCAGAAATAAAAAGAGAAGAACTGACAGGCAAGTGATCCTTGAAAATGTGATGCTCATTGAAAGAAGCCAATCACAGAGGACCATGCTCTCTGCGTCTATGGATGGGAGACATCCAGGAGAGGCGAATCCACAGAGACGGTCGATTAGGAGCCCCCAGGGGCTATTAGCAAGGTCTCAGATTGATCCGAGTGATAGATGCAAAACTCTGAGAATACTCAAAAGCCACTGAAGTGTACACAATGGGTGAGTTTATGGGATGTTTTTAGGCCTCAATAAAGCTCGTTTGTAGAAAGGGGCCACCTCTTTCTCAGGACAAAGAGGAGCTACAGGAGGAAAGGACCCCCTAAGACACTAGCTCACACCTGCTGCACAGGAGGGCAGCAGGGGCCAGAGCTCACCTCGGAGTTAGCAGGAAAGATGGGGTGGTTTATGCTCCAGGTGGTACTCTTCAGAGCCCTGTATCCTTCAGTGGAAGAGATGGGCTCAGACTTCACCCGCCAAGACTTCTGGGTAAGCGGATTCTGGAACCAAGACAGGCAAATGTACTGTCAACTGCCAGCCATAGGGGGTGAGGGAAGCAGAGCCCAGATACTGAAGAGGAATTGGCTACCTGGTTCACTGACACCTTCCGGTAAGACAAGCCAGATGGGTAGTAGATGGTAGCCCGGGTCCCGTAGGAGTCTTCACCGTCATTTCTCACAGTCACCCTCACGTTGAAGTCCCGAGGGTCTCCCACCACCAGGGTGTCCTGGCTGTGACAATAACAAGGCCATGAGGTATCAAGGGCATCGCTGCAGCAAGTCTGCTTTGATGAGGAAAGGCTGCAGGTCCTTAAACAGGAACGTGACCAGAGCAGGCACTAGGATCCTTGTGGCACACAAATATCTCTGAGGAAGGCTGGGCTCCCTCGGAGACCAGGAACACATTGGTTCAGGTTTGAGGGAAGCAATAACAGAAAGAAACTCACCCCATGAAACTCATAGTGATGCTGAGATCATCCTGGCAAATGCTATCATTGCCACAATTCTTCTCAAAAGGAAGCTGGAAATGGAATGTGACCCAAAGGAAAGGAATGGAAAAGATTCAGTGGAGCAATAAAATAAAATGTTTAAATGAAATTACATAAAATAAAAATGCTTCAGCAAGCTCCTTCTGTTCTAGTCTCTGCTCCTGCAAGGCCCCAACTCCAGGACTCACCATAGCTGTGAAGAACCTCTGAGCATCTACAGCCAGAACTGGCCGGAGGTCCCTAGAGGTGCGCAAGGGCTCCCCCATCAGTGTATAGTTGAGGCGCAGGAAGATAGGATTCGCTGACTCCTCCACGCAGTTCTAAGGGATAGTGGGAATTTGGAGATCTGTCTTCTTCAGCTTCCCAAGGCCACCCCATCCTCAGCCAGGAGTTCTACCATTCGCCTGCTCACCGGTAACTGCAGCTTCAGGGTTTCACATTTCTGTGTCAATCCAAAGACCCGGGTGGTCCTGCGTGTGTTGTTCTTTGTCTCCTCAAAGATGGCACGGACAAGTGTGCTGCCAGGGTCTAAAGCCAGGTCGTAAGTGACAGTGCTCTGGATATCTCCTGAAAGGAAAGGGATTAGTGGTGAGAAAGCAGACAGACAGGGGTCTGTGACCACAGCTCTGCTCCCAGAGGTGTGATGATCCACATAGCGTATGGCCTCTCTGTGTCTTAATTCATGACTTTCAAAGTAAGAATAGTAATTCATAATGCCTCTCAAGTGGTTACAAAGGAGAAATGAGGAGCGCCCACTAAGCAAGTCCTCCATAAGTGGTGGCTAGGGGTTGGGAATTTCGCCCACTGGTAGAGCGAGCTTGCCTAGCAAATGCAAGGCCCTGGGTTTGGTCCTCAGCTCCAGAAAAGAAGAAGAAAAGAAAAAAGATAATATGGTGCAATGCCAAGCAGCAGTGGTCTTGCACACCTTTAATCCCAGCACTTGAGAGGCAAAGGCAAGCAGATCTCTGTGAGTTTGAGGCCAGCATGGTCTAGTCTGGAGTTCCAGGACAACCTGAGGTGTAACACAGAGAAACCCTGTCTTGGGGTGGGGGGTGAGGGTGGAATGGTGTCTACTCTGTAAGATATTAAAAGGCTATTTATGTTTCTTTCAAAGTTTTTTTGTTTGGTTTGGTTTGTCCTTGTTATTTGCTAGTTTGTCTCTGATACACTAACCTAGGCATTCACAGCTTAGGAGTAAATGACTCGAGAAGAATTTCTACCTAGAGTTCATTCCTTTTCCCTACTGTTTCCTGATCTCCAAAATTTTTCTATTTCTAGCCAAGCGGGCTCTTCTGACCTCTGGACCAGTAAGAATGAAGCTGAAGAAACATCTTTTCTCCTCTTCCTGTTTCTCTCTGGGTCAACCAAAGCACAGCCCTAGTCTTTTAAAACAGGAACAGGGAAGAAGTCAGGCCATTGGCAACAAAAACCATGTTTAACTTGATCAGTTCAATCTCCCAAGTCAATTCTCTCTCGTTTGGAAATGAATCTGTCTGAAAATGGATGAAACTGAAAACTACTATACTAAGCCAGCTAGTGCAGACTCAGAACAACAGACACCAAATGTGGAGCCTAGCTTCTGATTTCTAACAGGATCACATTTCTGATGGGAGGGTGTGTGTGGAGAGGACAGAACAGAGGGCACCATGAGAAGAGAAGGGAGGCGTTAAGGGAGAGGAGCGATGAGGGTAATAGAACCCATGGGATGTGAAAGGACAGGAAGAATACTGGAGGACGGAAGGGTTTACGTGGGGTTAGAAATGGAGACAGGGAGGCAACCGAAAAGAAGTATGTTTGAAAATGCTGTAAAGGAAGATTAATAACGTAAGCTGAAAAAACTAAAATTATGTTGGTCTTATATTGACATTCTTGATCCATTTGATGTTGAGTTTAGTGCAGGATCAGAAATAAGGATCCATTCCCATCCTTCTACATGTAGCAGTCTGGTTGACCAGCACCATTTGTTGTAGATGCTCTTTCCTCTGACGTGCGTTGTTGGCCTCTTTGTTAAAAAATAAAATAAGGGTTGGGGATTTAGCTCAGTGGGGCAAGCGCAAGGCCCTGGGTTCGATCCTCAGCTCAAAAAAATAAATAAATAAAAATAAAAAATAAAATAAAATCACGTGACTGTGCAAATGTGGCTTTATGTGCATGTGCTCAATTCTCCCCTGTTGAACAGTGTGTCTGTTTTATGCCAGTACCGTGCGTTTTTATTCCTGTGGATCTGGAGCGAGGTTTGGATCTGGACTGGTGATGACCACAGGGAAACTGGTTTTTCAGTGACAATAAGGCAGTTGATAAATGAACTCACAGTGATTGTGATAAGATGCACAAAATTCGCACAAGCGGAGGCCAGACAAAATGCCGCAGAGTAGGAAACAGCAGGAAGTCCCACTCGTAGCTGGAAAACTATGGCAATTGATGGCAGAGGGAAAGTCATTTTCTCTGAGGGTACGACCCCTAGTAGGTCAACCAACCTGGGGATGCCCATTTCCCAAGAGTATTTGGGCAACACAAATTGGACTCAATGGACTTTTTTTAAAAGGACACAAAGTTGAGTGGATAAGGAGATAGGGATGTACCTGAAAGAAGTTGGGAGAGAAGGGTGAATGTGATCAAAATATATTATATGAAATTCTCAAAAAAAATTAATTAAAATATTACTTTTTAAAATTAAAAAATAATTATATTGGACATATATGTCACCTGCCCCCAGAGCCAAGGAAACTTCAAGGAAGAAGAGGTGGAAAGAATGTAAGAGCTGAAGGGCGGGGGAGTAGTGTGAAGCAGTCTTCTGGATATGGCAGGACCACGGCAATCGTGAACCCATGTCAGCAATGGTTACCTGCACAAGGCCTACACAGCATTCCGTCACAGATGGGAGAGGGGCTCATGGGGCTCCACTCTTCCATGAGGTGCTATTGGCAGTTGCCAGGGAAAGGTAGTCATTCTCAGTGGGGTAGCCTCTGCTAAGCTGCTCCAGTCTCCAATAAACAGCTTCCCATTCATGCTCACACAAGCATCAGATTCAGTGGGTCACAAAAAATAAAAATGATATGAACGTAGCCCAGGGACTAGGTGGGAAAATAAGGAGTTCAGGGGGCAAGTAAGAGTGATGCAGGTAAATCTAACCAAAATACACTGTATACACATATGAAATTGTAAAAGGAAAAGACCACAATGAACACTTAGGAAGTAAAGAAATAATTGAAACAGACACTAGACAGCAAAAGGCACATCTTATTCAGATCCTGCTGTAAGAAGGAACAGCTCACATTTGGGGGACAAAAAATTGATTTTTTTTAATAAATTGCTTTATATTAGCAAGTATTTATTGTGCATTAAAGTCGATAATGATGTTATGGCTTCAAAAGAAAACGTTCCTATTTCAATGTTCATAGGCTGAGGAAGTAAAATGGTATGATTTTTATGTTTGTCTAAACATTCTTGGGATGGACTGGCAAGATGGCTCAGTGGGTAAAGGTGTCTGCTACCAAACCTCACATGTAAATGTGTGAACAAATAAATCAAATTTATATTTTAAAAATTTCAAAGTCATTTAAGCCAGATGTGGTGGTGCACACCTTTATTCCCAGTATAGGGGAGGCAGAGGCCGGGGGATCTCTGTGAGATCGAGACCAGCATGTTCTACAGAGCAAAAACAAAACAAACAAACACAAAGTGCTTCAAGAGGCTGGGGAGGTGGCTTGGCGGATAGAGCACACGCTGCTCTGTCCGAGGACTGGGGTTCTGGCCCAGCATCCATGTCAAGCAGCTCACAACTGCCTGTAAACTCCAAGCTCCAGGGATCCAACACCCTCTTCTGGACTGAGGGTACCCACATTCCTGTGCACATATCTACACAGAGACACATACATAATTGAAGAGACATACACAAAGTTAATTAAAAATATAGTAAATCTTTCTTTAAAGTAGTTTTTTAAAGATTCCTTGGCAAAGAAAAGAAAAATAAAAAGAACAGAATGAAGCGTGTTTGGAAAAGCTGTAAAACTTGTCTAAGGATGCAATATGTTGATCTCTAGGGGTGTTTGTTTGTTTGTTGTTTGTTTGTTGTTTGTTTGTTGTTTGTTGTTTGTTTGTTGTTTGTTTGTTTGTTTGTTTGTTTGTTGTTTGTTGTTTGTTTGTTTGTTGTTTGTTTGTTGTTTGTTTGTTGTTTGTTTGTTGTTTGTTTGTTGTTTGTTTGTTTGTTTGTTGTTTGTTTGTTTGTTGTTGTTTGTTTGTTTGTTTGTTTGTTTGTTTTTGAGACAGGGTTTCTCTGTGTAGCTTTGGCTGTCCTGGAACTCACTCTGTAGCCCAGGCTGGCCTTGAACTCACAGAGATTTGCCCGCCTCTGCCTCTGTCTCCCAAGTGCTGGGACTAAAGGCGTGCGCCACCACCGCCCAGCACTTGATCTCTAGTTTTGTATGTTTAAAATAGTCATTTAAGGGGTTGGGGATTTAGCTCAGTGGTAGAGTGCTTGCCTAGCAAGCGCAAGGCCCTGGGTTCAGTCCTCAGCTCTGGAAAAAAAAAATAGTCATTTAAAAACAATTTTGGGACACACTGAGACCTCTCTCTCTCTCTCTCTCTCTCTCTCACACACACACACACACACATACACAAATTTTGGGTAGATAATAATAAAAATGTCAAGTTGGGGCTGTCGCTCAGTTGTAAAGTGCTTGCCTAACATACACAGAGTTCTGAGTTCAGTCCCCAGCATAACATAAAACTAGCCGAGGTAGTATACTCCGAAGTCCCAGCACTTGGGAGGTAGAGGTCATCTTCCTAGGCATATAACGAAGGTCAGCTGTGACTACATGAAACTTTGCCTTGAAAAAATAATTTACTATCATTATCATTGTGTTAAGTAAAAGCACGGAGTTTCAGGTGGATTCATAGAGTACGACAATCTATGTAAATTTTAAACATACAAAATAGACACGGTAAAAACACAAACGTATGAAAGATTCTCACACTTTAAAAAAAGAGAAAAAAAGACTAAAAGAAGGAAAGGACGGGCAGTGGTGGCGCACGCCTTTAATCCCAGCACTCGGGAGGCAGAGCCAGGCGGATCTCTGTGAGTTCGAGGCCAGCCTGGGCTACCAAGTGAGTTCCAGGAAAGGCGCAAAGCTACACAGAGAAACCCTGTCTCGAAAAAAAAAAAAAAGAAGAAGGAAAGAAAGAAACAAACAAGCAAAGCCTAGTTTGCTCACAGACATGGGGGTCCTGGCTCTTTGCGCAGCAGACACAATGCAGAAAGAAGTACCACCCAGTCACCCCTCTGGTAAGGTTTGGTGGGCTTCCCCACTCATTCTAGCCAGGCTTTAAAAGGCGGTCAGCACCAGCCAGAACTTTCTTCTGCTAGAAGACTGGGCAGACCAAGATGAGACACTGGCATGGAAATCCGGAGGTTCACCCAGCACCTCTCACCTTCTTGAAGCCGATCCCTGGTGACCTTGCGCACGTGGAGGCAGACTCTGACCTCCCCGGCAGCCCTGTTTCCTGGCATTTGGTTTCGACATTCAAACACACTCCTTGACAGAATCGTGGGAGTGAATTCCAGGATTGCCTCAAGTCTTATCACAGGCTGGGCTCTAGAGGGACACCAGAGAGCCATCAGGAACTGCCAGACGGCAGAGGTATTCCAAAGGGGAAGAGCTGGTATGACCAGAGGGTTCTCACCTGAGCAGCAGGAGGGACCCCTGCGCCCCAACAGCCAGGTCTGTCAGGCCGTCCATTGTGAGGTCCTTGCCCCCACTCAGAGACTGACCGAAGTACTGGAGTCTGGAGGAGAAGCGGGCGCCCGTGATCCGCTGAGGGCAAGAAAGAAAGCCGGGAAAGGTGTGATTCAGTCGCCCAAGGCAGAGACTCTCTTCTTTACCACCCATACTTTCCAAACAATACCCAAAGTTTTCCTGGATTAATCTGAGTTTCCTAAAGAAAGCTAAAAGTTTTACAGGAAAGAAATTTTTAAAAAAATACACTATTTCGCCCATCCGGAATCTTATTTATATGGTCAGAAAAATACAAACATTGAATATTGATCTAACCAAAGCTATCACTTTTATTACATTTATCTTCCTTGAGGCAGGGGGATTCCCACACCAACAGTGCTCATGTTGAAGGTCAGAGGACAACTTTTCAGGAACCAGTTCTCTCCTTCCATCATGTGGGTCCCAGGAGCAAACTCGGGTCATCAGGTTTGGCAGCAAGTGCCTTTACCTTTTGAGCCCTCTCGCCAGCCCCCAAATTCTCAAATGAAAACAAGAAGTAGGTGGGGCAGTAGAGGAGAAAGAAGGAACTGGCAGTTCGCACCATCACACCCTCAACAGTGGGAAGCCAGTGTTAAACAGCATCCGGCAGTGTGGGGCCAGCAAGGCTCTCAGCAGGTAAAGGCACTTGCCCTGCAAGCCTTTTGGCCTGTGTTTGATCCTGTAACCCACTGTGGGAGCCAAGAACTACTCCTGAAAGCTGTCCTCTGACCTCCAAGTGCACCTGCCCTCACAAACGTGTGTCACACTCACAGAACAGTAGTAAATAAAACTGTGAAACACTGAAACTGGGAGGTTTCACTTCCCCAACACCTTCACCAGCATCTCTGATGTTTATCCTTAGGATGGTGAGCACTCTAAGTCTGCAGAAGCTCACTGGGTTCTCACTCACAATGACCGAACATGTTTCATACACTTGCACACATGTTGGACTTCTTTTGAAAGAATGTATGTTCTGACATGTGCCCGTTGTTTTTGTCAGACAGATGCACAGTGCAATATTACCCTGCCACCTAAAGAATGGAGTCCTGTCTGTTGTGGCAGTGAAGGAAATCAGGCTAAGTCGAATGAGCCAGGCGCAGAAAGACTAATTCTGCCTGTCGTTATTTATTTACAGAAAGAACAGGACTGGAGAGATGGCTCAGCGGTTAAGAACACTGGCTGCTCTTCCAGAGGACCCAGGTTCAATTCTCAGCATCCACATGGCAGCTCACAACTGTCTGTAACTCCGGTTCCAGAGGATCTGGCACCCTTGCACAAACACACATGCAGGCAAACCCCCAATGCACATAAAAATAAATAAATCTTAAAAAAAAAAAAGTAAAAGAACAAAGAACTGTGGCCACTAATACTGAATTGGGAAGGAATGATGGCAGGTAGAGGGTGGGTAACGGGAACTACACAGAGTCAGTCAAGGTGGTTTGTTCCTCAGTACTGCAGCTACAGTTACAACAAAACCATGATAAATTTCCAAATAATTCCAAGAGTCTGATGTTTCCCAGTATAGAAGCTGTGACTATTTAATTTATGGTGAGGGTAATGCCAGCCACCTGAGCCAATCATCACACATGCCATGACTTATGAGCACACACAAATACTGTGTGCAAATGAACTCTTTCTATTTTTTCTACTTAAAATTTGGGAAAACGGTCCTGTCATTTGGAGAATGTGGTGAGTGACTGAAGGGCTGAAAGTGGCACTCCTAAGAGAGAGAGCAGAAATCATGGGGAAAGGAGATTTTTGTCTTTTTCTTTTATTACATTTGTTTGTTTATGGGGAGGTAGCACATGCCCAAGCCCCAAGGTGTGTGTGGAGGTCAGAGGTCAGCTTGAGCGCTCTCTTCTTCCAGCCTGTGGGTCCTGAGAATGAAACTTAGGTCAACAGACTTGGAAGCAAGTGCCTTTACCCACTAAGCCATCTTTTTCTTGATGAGGCTTTTAGAACTATTTTGACTCTTCTTCAAACTACATATAAGATTAATAACGAAGAAAACAAACTGTTTTTGAAGACTTTAGGTCATTTTTCTTTCCGGAGCTGAGGACCGAACCCAGGGCCTTGTGCTTGCCAGGCAAGCGCTCTACCACTGAGCTAAGTCCCCAGCCCCTGTTAGACTTTAGGCCATTTCTGTCAAACACTTAAGGCAAGGAACTGCACATTTAAAATGGTTAAGACCGTAAAGTTTAGGTCACGTGTATTTTACCATATTTAAAAGGATCCCACTGGAGCGAAGGCTATATAGCTTGGATGTGGCGTGCACTTACCACGCACAAGCACCACAAAGAGAAAAACGGACTTTTACCACCTTACAGGAAGAACAAGGAAGTGTGACCTGCTGGGAATGTCTGACACTCTCTCTATTTTATTACACCTGCTTATCTAGTCTCGTGAGCATGCGTGCCACAGCGTGTGTGCCGAGGTGAAAGGACAGCTTGAAGGAGTCAGTTCTCCCCGGCCACTGCAGGTTCTGGGGATTGAACTCAGGCTGTCAGACTTGGTGGTAAGCACTTTTCCCTGCCGAGCCGAAATGCCAGTCCAGTGATTGATATCTCAGTCTAGCTGTGCTTGCTCATACATAAAAATCCATCATGAGATCTGTGTGTCAGGGAAGCACAGAGAGAGAGAGAGAGAGAGAGAGAGAGAGAGAGAGAGAGAGAGAGAGGCACATGCGCATACACATACACACATCTCTAAAAAGGCCAGGCATAGTGGATCACACCTTAATCCCAATATTCAGGAAGCAGAGGCAGACAGATCTCTGTGAGTTTGAGGCCAGCCTGGTCTACAGAGTGAGTTCTAGGACAGCCAGGACTACACAGAGAAACCCTGTCTCGAAAGAAGGAGGAGGAGGGGGATGTGGCAGGAGAATTGTTCACACTGCCACTCCACTGTGCTAATAAAGCCACCTTGAAGTAGCTTTATTGGAGTCAGTGATTGGCTGACCAAAATTAGCCATAGAGATGTTAGAGGACCGAGGAAGTCAGAGAGAGAGTGACAGGAAGAGAGGAGGGGCTTGAGGGAGGTTTCGCAGGCTTTTGGATCAGGAAAACATGGAGAGTAGGGTCAGCTGAGGCCCTCTGCTGTTCCTTGGATTTATCAGATTTTTATCTCAATTTCTGACTCCCGAGTTGTTATTAATACTAGAACAATTAAGGTAAACGCTTCAGGAGGAGGAAAAGAAAAGGGTGTGTGTTTGCTGCCAGTGACCCAGCAAGCAGATACTACAACAATGAGCCACATTCCCAGTACCCCATGCACTGTTTTTCTGGGAGGATATTCGCTTTGAAATTACCTACAATGTGCCAGGTTGGAGGTCCTGGCTTATTAGCTGTCCCACTACTTATCACCTCTACTTTCGATCATATGAGAAAAAATATAAACAACAACAACAAAAATAACACAATCCATTTTGTGTTTTCTTTAAACCACAAACTGAGGGTAAACACACATGTGTGCACATATAAAGTACCCCGCCTTCAGTATTCACCAGGCACACAGCCCCCAAGAAGCTCCCCAGGCTCTGGACACATTGGCAGCACTTAGTAGGGTTTGGGATGGGGGGCTAGGGGGCACATAGATCTGGAAAGATGGCTCTTCCAGAAGACCCACAGCAACTCTAATTCCAGGGGATCTGATGCCACCATCCGGCCTCCTCAGGTGTTAGGAAATATTCCTTTACGCTGTGTGAAGACGTGCCACTGTGATTGGTTTAATAAAAAGCTGAACACCCAATAGCTAAGCAGGAGGTATAGGCAGGACTTCCGGAAAGAGGGAGCTCTGCGAAGAAGAAAGGTGGAGTCACCAGCCAGACTCAGAATAACCAGGATGGGCAAATGCAGATGAGGTAACGAGCGGGTGGAAGAACACAGATTAAAAATATGGATTAATTTAAGTTATAAGAGCCAGTTAGGAACAAGCCTAAGCTAAGGCCAAGCTTTCATAATTAATAAAAAGTCTCCATGTCATTTTTTTGTGAGCTGGCAGCCCAAAAAGAAAAGTCCATTTACACTCAAGTTATTGGGCACAGCAGTCACACATGCAGACAAAACATCCATGTGCGTAAGATAAAATCCATGTTTTTTAAAAGAACACATGAAGTTGGGAGGGAAAGGCGGTATGGGGGAGAGAAGAGGAGTTGGAGGGAAGGAACAGAGGTGGATTTGATTGAACACATTATAAATGCATGAAACTGAAATAAAATAAACTTTCAAGTGCTCTCTCCTTGGCCTTGCTTTCCTCTCAACATGAGCTGTGGTGTCA
>CABHPR010138651.1:19868-30493 GCA_902168415.1 Peromyscus melanophrys
TGGAGTGAGGGACCAGGGCTTCCACTGTTTGCTTTACATAGAAAGTTACTTAGCAGACATGTAGAACCTCTGTAATAAAAACAAAGCTAAAACCACAACCTACGAACCCATTTACACAGAAAACAGCTGTACCAGTAAAAGAGAGCGTGGCATCAATATGTGTAAACTGTGGCAAGGCCCCACGGCAGCAAGGTCGGAGAAACAAATGTTCCTCAGTCCTGTCTAGAGCAGTGGTTCTCAACCTTTCCAATGCTGCGACCCTTTAATACAGTTCTTCATGCTGTGGAGACCCCAAACCACAAAATTCTTTTCGGTGCTACTTCATAACTGTAATTTTGCTGCTGTTGTGAATTATAATCTAAATATCTGTGTTTTCTGATGATCATAGGCAACCTCTGTGAAAGAATCGTGGGGCTTCCAAAGGGTCACGACCCACAGGTTGAGAAACATTGCTCTAGAGCCTGGGCACATCTGGGAGAAGATAATCAGCACTGTGGGTTGTTTCTGGGGTAGGAGGTAGGATAGGAATTGGCTGGGGAGGGAATGTTCTATATTGTTTGAGGTTTTCTTTGGGGGGGATTGAGGTTTGGAGGGTCTGTAGCAAGATCTGGATATAAGGCTCAAGCTTGCCTTGAACTTGCTAGATAGCCCAAGAGGGCCTTAAACATGACCTTTCCCTACCTCTACCTCCTGTGCTCTGGCATTACTGGTGTGTTCCACCACATCCAGCCACGTGCCTCTATATTGAAAAGAATATGAGTTATGCTTGTCAAGACTCACTGAATAAATACTTATGCATTTTCTATTGCAAGTCTGAAAATAACTGTGAGCAAATTTTTCTAGTTAATAATCTACATGTCAAAGTATTATGGACAAAGGCAACTGATAACGCAACTTAATTTAAAATGCATCAAAAAGAAGGAAAGGGCTGGGTGTGGAAACACAGAACTGCAATTGTAGCATTGGGAGGTTCAGGCAGGAGGACCATGAATTCCAGACCAGCCTGGATGCGGAGTGAGACCTTGTCTCAGAATGAATGAATGAATGAATGAATGAATGAATGAATGAATGAATAAATAAGTAGAAAGGCGAGAGAATGAAGTCTCGGTGGGTAAAGCACAGGCTGTACAACTATGAGAACCTAGATCTCCAGCACTGTGTAAAAACTGGCCATGTCAGTCTGTAGCCCAGCACTGGAGGGTGGAGACACATGGATCCTTCGGGCTTGCTGGCCAGCTAGACTAGCCAAACTGGTGAGATCCAGGTCACTTGCAGTGATAAATGGAAATGGAAATGATCCTGCTAAGCAAAATGAGTCAAGCACAGAGAAACAAACTGTATGTTTTCCAGGCTTTTAGGACTGTCACGTGATCCAGAAATCCCACGTCGAAATTTCATTCAAAAGAATCAGCATAAGAATCTTAAAAGAATGTTAAGCACATCCACATTCATTGCCACACCATTCACAAAAGCCAAGAACAGGAATAACCTGCATACACCATGGCTGACAAGAAGTCGCCCCAACAATGACATTTATCTATAGTGGAATACAATTCATCCCTTATTTAAAAAAAAAAAAAAGGAAAATCTGTGCCAATAGGAACGAACCTAGAAGACATTGTTCTATAAAATAAGCCAGACACAAAAGGCCAAATCATTGCACCACAGGAGTTGTCTAAATTAATCAAATCATACAAGCAAGCAGAGCATGGCAGTTTCCAGGGGCTCAGGGAGGAGGTGAACATGGAGGATTGCAGACCAATGCCTAGAAGCTGCTAGAACAGGACAAGTATTAGAATATATATTTCAAGTCCCGTAAGAGGGGTGGTCAAGTATTTGAGTATTTTTAACACAATAAAAATTTTTTTTAAAGAAATAGAAGAAAATATGAGACTGGAAAAGAGTAGAGACCAGAGACTGGGAGACCACATGGCCTGAGGTCGCTGGGGGAGAACACAGCATGCTTAAGGCAGGCCAAAACTGCAAGGACCCCACAGGCCGGGAATTCACAAGGCGGTGACTGAGTCACTGCAGAGGGGCCCAGTTCTGGGGCCAGGATTCAGGATGACCCATCATCGGTGTGAGCTACTTAATTTCAAGATGCAGCATAACAGAAAGATGCTGGGTTCAATTATTCAAAACTATCATTAGCCAAGCCTGGTGACTCTCAGCTGTAATCCCCACATCCAAAAGCCTGAGGCAGGATAATCCCCAGCCTGGGCTATACAGCTGAGCTTGAGGCCAGCCTGAGCTACACAGTGAGATGTTTAATTTCTACTAAGAGTTTCAGAATAGACCTGGGAGACAGCGAGCTCAGAGGCTAGCACGCTTGCTGCCCAAGTGTGAGGTCCTAAGTTCAGAGCCCAAGCACTCACACTAAGGCTGCACATGGTGCCACATCTGTAAGGACAGAACTAGAGGGTGGAGACAGATGGATTCTGGGAGCTCACCGGCTAGCCATTTAGCTGGACCAGCAAGCTCCAGGTTCAGTGAGAGTCCCTTAAAAGAGAAGGTTCTTGCTGCCAAGCCTGATGACCTGAGTTCAATCCTCAGGACCCACACATTGTCCCACAACCTCCACATGCAATTTAAAAACTTAGTTTATATGACCTCCCCCAATAAAGCTCCAGAAATATTATGGAAGGGGGAGTTGGAAAGAATATAAGCACCAGAAAATAGGAAGAAAATCTATGAAACGTCATCTTCCGGTCATGATGCAACCATTCCGATAATGAACTCAATGCAAATACACCTGCCAGCGCTGAGTCCAAACAAGAATGGGCCTGTCAACAGCCAATCACCGACGGAGAAGCGGCTCAAGAGGGCCTGCCGTGCCCTCTGCTAAACAAGTTCACTGATAGAGTCTGGGAATTACGGAGTTACAGTCATCAGTTGAGCATGGTGAGCTTAACCAGGTGCCAGTGGAGGGCTCCAAACCCATGGTCTGTGGTAATACATTGTGTACCCTAATAAACTTGCCTGAGGATCAGAGGACACAGCCAGCCACTAGTTCTTACCTCTATGAAATCCTCAGACTAAAGAGAGCGAGTTCCTGTTTCCTCACACCTTATATATCTTTCTCTGTTCTGCCATATTACTTCCTGGGATTAAAGGCATGTGTCACCACCTCCTGGCTCTGTTTCTCTCCTATACTGGCTCAATCTCATGTAGCCCGGTGTGGCCTTGAACTCACAGAGATCCAGACGGATCTCTGCCTCCTGAGTGATAGGATTAAAGGTGTGTGCCACCACTGCCTGGCCTCTATGTCTAATCTAGTGGCTGGCTGTGTCCTCTGATCCTCAGGCAAGTTTATTAGGGCACATACTGTATCACCACAATGGTCACATAGATGGCCCTGGTTAACCTTAGTGCATCTCAAATCAAAACAAAAATGCATGAGTATGGCTATATAGGGAGGAAAGAAGGCTAGGAGGAGAGAAGGGGAGATGCAGGGTAAGAGAGTTCCAAATGTATTGTATATATGTATGAAAATGTCAAAGAAAAAATTTAATTTGAGGGCTGGAGAGATGGCTCAGCACTTAAGAGCACTTACTGCTCTTGAAGAGGACCTGGGTTTAATTCCTGGCACCCACATCAGGCAGCTTACAACTGCTTGTGACTCCAGCTCCAGGGATCCACTGCCCTCTGACCTCTGTGGGCACCTGCAGGCATGTGGTGCACATAAACTTATGCAGCCATACACACAAATAAAAATAATAAATCTTTAAAATAAAACTTAATTTTAAAAGCATCAAAATATGAAGAGGGCTGGAGAGATGGCTCAGGGGTTAAAATCATTGGCTCTTCTTCCAAAGGTCCTGAGTTCAATTCCCAGCAACCACATGGTGGCTCACAACCATCTGCAATGAGATCTGGCGCCCTCTTGTGGTCCGCAGGCATAATACAGGCAGAACATTGTATACATAATAAATAAATCTTTAAAAAATATGGAGTTAACCAACTCTAAAAAAAAATATGAAGAAAGGGACTGAGCCTTTAATCCCAGTACTTTGGAGGCAGAAGCAGGTGGATCTCTATGAGTTTGGAAGCTAGCCTGGTCTGCATAGTGCATTCCAGGCCAGCCAAGGCTGCATAGTGAGACCCTGTCTCAAAAAGAGGGGGGAGGGGGTGAATAAGGTGGAGAAGTGATTGAAAAGAGTAGAGTATTCCACCATCGGTTCCTCACACACAGACATACACACACACATATGCACACATGCATGCAACACACACAGACTTTTAATATAGCAATAGCAGAATTTTAAGCCCAACTCAGGAATGTCGTAGAAAGCCCTAGGATCAGTGGGATTCTATAAAGTGTCCAACTGTAGGGATTTCCTATGACGTGGGATTTTGGGTACTAAAACAGGGACATATCTGGGGAGAACAGAACTCTTGGTCCCTCAGCCAGAACGGGGCCAGAGGAAGGACTGCACAATAGACAGCGTTATCATACATCTCTCCAATGGCCTAACTGCAGCCCCACAGCCAGTGCTGAGCACTTAACATCCTCACACCTGCAGCTTGCCATCTACAGTCCCAGGTCTCAGGATAAAGTTGAGTGTGGGTGTCCCAAGGCATCGCCTACCATTACAGAGAGTTCATCTAGACTGGAGACTCCCTGAGGCATCTGTGAAGGGTGTTACTGTTTTAAGGTGAAGGAAAGCCAATCCGGCAGTTAAATCAGAGGCTCCAGATCACACAAGTCAGTGCTATGCAAGGTCAGTGGGGACTTACCTGGCTGTGAGGGACACCGATGCTGACTGTTGATTCTCCATGAAAAATGTAGACAGCACCCTGATTCTCCTGTTCTCCTGGGGCCCCGATGGCCACATCTGTCAGCTTGTCCCCATTCACATCTCCCAGCACTGTCAGAGCTGCCCCAAAGCGACCCCAGGGATGGCCCTGCTCACCACGGAGAATAGCTTCACACCGCCACTGCGCCCGCTGCAGAACAGAAACAGTGACAGACCCAAAGCCCCAGCAACCGTCCACCTCACACCCAGCCCCACCCGGCCCATCACTCACCCCCCTAGGCAAAGGACACACTGACACCTGGCCTCCTCGGGTCTGGTCGTAGAAATGAGGGGCCCCAATGAGGATCAAGTTGGTACTGCCGTCATCGTTCATGTCCACAGAACAGAGGGTGGCCCCGAAGTAAGAGCCAATCTGAAAGAGAAGGGGCAAAGGTCACATTCCTCTTCCCACCTATGAAGAGCCTGGGAGTCTCCTGTC
Organism: Peromyscus melanophrys; assembly: GCA_902168415.1. Taxonomy (NCBI): domain Eukaryota; kingdom Metazoa; phylum Chordata; class Mammalia; order Rodentia; family Cricetidae; genus Peromyscus; species Peromyscus melanophrys. Next base: position 25,104 of record CABHPR010138651.1, read on the forward strand.
TATGAAGAAGTCCATAGCCAGACATGGTGGTGCATACCAGCACTCAAAAGGCAGAGGCGGGAAGATCAGGAGTTCAAGGCTGCACAGGGATAGATCATAAGACTTGTCTTGAAAAGAAGAGGGAGGAGAACGAGATCATGACTCCTGGGGAAAATCATGTGGAGAAGATATGGTGTTCCATATGGTTTGTGGTGGTTTGAACGAGAATGGCCCCCATAGGCTCATAGATCTGAGTGCTTGGTCACCAGGGAATGGAACTCTTTGATAGTGTTAAAAGGACTAGGAGGTGTGGCTTTGTTGAAGGAAATGTGTCACTGGGGGTGGATTTTGAGGTTTGTTTGTTGTTTTTGTTTCAAGACAGGATTTCTCTGTGTCGCCCTGGCTGTCCTGGAATTTACTTTGTAGACCAGGTTGGTCTTGAACACACAGAGATCTGCCTGCAACACAGAGATCCCTCCTCCAACCCTACCCCATGCACCACCATACCTGGAGGGTTTTGAGATTTTCTTTCTTTCTTTCTTCCTTCCTTCCTTTCTTTTTCTTTCTTTCTTTCTTTTTTTAAGATTTATATATATATACAGTGTTCTGACTGCAGGTATGCCTGCACGTCAGAAGAGGGCACCAGATTTCATTATAGATGGTTGTAAGCCACCATGTGGTTTCTGGGAATTGAATTCAGGACCTCTGGAAGAGCAGCCAGTGCTCTTACTCTCTGAGCCATCTCTCCAGCCCTGAGGTTTTCAAATGCCCACACCTGGCCCAGTGTTTCTTTCTTTCTTTCTCTCTCTCAGCCAATAGATCGAGATGTAGCTCTCTCTTACTGCTCCAGAAACCTGAGTACTACCATGCTCCCCGCCATGATGATAATGGACTAAACCTCTAAAATTGTAAGCCAGCTCCCAGTTAAATGCTTTCTTTTATAAGAGCTGCTGTGGTTGCAGTACCTCTTCACAGCAACAGAACAGTGGCCAAGACATGATTCATGATACATTTTGAGAAAGAGAGAGAGAGAATGTCAAGGATGAAATCCAGGACTTCAGGCTTGCTAGGCAACTGGTCTACCATTGAGCTACATCCTCAGCCCAATCAATTGAATACACTGCTAGCTAGAGGAGTATGTCATTGAGTCAGTGAGCAGTAAATGTGGATTTAATCCAAATGGTAGTTCAGAGAAATTACTAAGGCAGCAAAGAAGACAATACATTGGAGAACACAAATATAATATCTAGAAGAGTAGACACGGTACCCTTTTAGATTAGAATTCTTTGTAGGGACAAAGGATAAAGTCTAATTTGGCCATAATCTATATGATTGGATTAAAATTACAATTACAAGGCTGGAGGTATGGCTCAGTGGTAAATTACCTGTCCTATATTCTTAAAGCACTGAGTAGTTTAGTCCCTAGTACTGAAAAACTTGCTACCCAGAAAGTTTTGTGTTAACCTACAAGGAAAAATGTCTTTTTAAAATGCTCAATGTAAGCATGCAACATTTATCCATAGAACTCAGCCATTTATCGTCCACTTATTCATTCAACACAGACTTGTTTGCTGAGCACAAGACTGGGTAGCAGACACAGTGCCTTCAAGGACGCTCAGCATAGCAAATGCAGAGAGAAGAGCAAGGAACAGTTAGACAGGGATGTGTTAGAGGTTTCAAACTAGGAGAAGCCCTTGGAAGGAACAGTACAGAGGATTCAGGACACCAGTCTCTGCCCCACCCCCACCCCCACACCCACACCATTGCAGGAGACTCACTGACCACCCAGGGAAGGCACTGAAGCTTTGTCCTGAAGTCAATGACGTTTTTCTAGGTCAGGTTTATTGGGGGTAAATTTTGCATAAAATAAAATTCAACTGTTTTAGTGTATAGTTTTAGAGTTTTGACAAGCATCCCGTCATAGAATCATGACCACCATCAGGATAAGGAACCCCTCATGGTGCCTCACAGTTGGTTCCTCCCCGTTGGGAGTCCCCGGAAAGCACAGATGTGTTTTCTGGCCCTGTGTCCGAGCTGTTCTTTTCTATGCTGTAAGAATGGCTTACCTGGCAGGAAGACTCTTTAGACTTCGCCTTTCGCCTGGAATAGTTCCCTTGAAATCTATCCATATTGTTAGTGCACATTAGGAACCCACTCCTATTGCTGGTGAGCACCCCACTGCAGGGGCATGCCACAGTTGGCTATTCCATCCTCCGGCTCAGGGCATCCAGATTGCCTCCAGTTTGGCATGATTGGTAACAGAGCAATGGCAAGCATTTGCACATTGATTTCCATGTGCATATCTGTAGTCTCCATTTCTCCTCAGTATTGCTGAGTTGCACTGCCGGTGTGGTGACTGGATGTTAAGTCTCATAAGAAATTGACTGTTCTTTGGATCAGTTTTGTGTGATGTGATAAAACGGTTTGCTTTGGATTGTCAGCTCCACTGCCATTCGCTGAAAAGTCTCTCCATTACATTTTTTGTACTTTTGTTGAATATTAGTTCATCAATTGTGACAATAACAACATAAAAAGTGGCGGCCGGGCGTTGGTGGCGCACGCCTTTAATCCCAGCACTCGGGAGGCAGAGCCAGGCGGATCTCTGTGAGTTCGAGGCCAGCCTGGGCTACCAAGTGAGCTCCAGGAAAGGCGCAAAGCTACACAGAGAAACCCTGTCTCGAAAAACCAAAAAAAAAAAAAGTGGCGGAAGAAACTGTTAATGAGTAGTTTATTTTAATGTGCGTGAAATTGTCATCTGTTAAAAATAGGCTACTCTAACTATGAGATGTCTTATGTCAGCCTCGTATACACAGAGAAAAATCTGTGGCAGAAACACAAAGAAGAAAGAAATCAAAATATGTAACTATAAAAAAATGATCAAAGGCAAACAAGACAATAAGAAACAGAATGGAGGGCAGGAACTACAGGACGGAAGACAGTGAACAGCACAGGAGTGTTCACCAACCCTGTGCCGAGGCCAAGTCAACCACACTCTTTAACCAGAACACGGAACACGGGAATGGGTTTGGAGTTTTTGTTTTGTTTGGCTTGTTAGATTATTTTATTTTACGTATATAGGTATTTTGTCTGTGTGTGTCTGTGTACTAGATGTGTGTCTGGTGCCTGTGGAGGCCAGAAGAGGACATTAGACACCCCTGAACTGGAATTACAGATTATTATGAGCCCTATGTGGGTGAAGGGAGTCAAACTGGTCCTCTGCGAGAGCAATGAATACTCTTAACTGATGAGCCAATTCTCCAGGCCTGACTGGATGGGTTTTTTAAGTTCAGTTACTGGCTACCCAAATTAGACCTTTAGGTGCATATTTATGGGCATAGCTTGAAAGTGAAGGAAGAAGAAAAAAAGCTACTCCAAGTAAACAATGACCATGAAAGAGAAGGGTACCACAGACTCCTGTCAGACAAAACGGGCCTCATGTCAGCCTGCCTTAGAGACAGAATCATGATAACAGAGAAGACAGTTCATCAAGAGAATCCTATGCAGCAACACCTGAACAGACCGATAATTTGGAATGAGAGTGAATCGGTAATTTAAAAAAAAAAAAAAAGACTTCCAACAAAGAGAAACCCGTGGTTCACTGCTCCATTCCATAAAGAGTTAAAGAGCATCAGTTATTGGAGTTGAGGATGGTGGAGTCTCATGTAACTCAGGTTGGCCTTGAAGTCCTGAGCCTCCATCTGTAAAAGGATTACAGGTATCCCAAGCTCAAAAGAGAGGGAATAGTTCCAAAGTCATTTTATAAAGCCAGAATTACACTAATACTAAAGCCAGACAAGCACACAACAAAAAGAAAACACAGACTGCACCCCTTGTGAATACAGCTGCAAAAAATTCTAAATAAAGTGTTAACAGAGTCAGCCCAACAGCTCATTTTCAAATGGTACTCTGGGTCCGGTGGCACAGATGAGAGGTGGTGGTGTATCTGCCGAGTGTCCATGAAGCTATACTGCAAAGGAGGGAAGAGATGAAGAATAAGAAAGAAAAGAGGAAAAGAGGAGGAGAGGAAGAAGGGGAGGAGGTGGGGGAAATCACCAATAAAGTGATATATCACATCTCTAGACCAAACAGGAAAAGTTGTGTGATTATTTCAGGGCAGGCAAGAAAACCATCTTATAAGATTCAACATTTCTTCATGATAAAATTCTAAATAAATTAGTTATAAAAGTAATTTGATGGGCAGTGGTGACACACACCTTTAATCTCAGCACTTGAGAGGCAGGTGGATCTCTGAGTTCAAAGCCAGCCTGGTCTACAGAGTGAGTTCACACACACACACACACACACACACACACACACACACACACACACACAATCTATGACAAACCAAAAGCAAACACCACCCTGAATGGTAAGAAACTTTTCTTTAAGAAGTTTTCTGTAAGATCTGAACAGCACTGTTGTTCAACACAGTATAAGATGCCAGAAATTAAGGCACGGAAATTAAGCAAGAGACAGAAAGGCGGGCATCTAGACAGGATAGGAGGAAGCAAAACTTAGAGACATTATTCTCGACTCTATCAGAAATACTGTTAGAGCACATAATTTGGTAAAGTTAAAGGATACAGAATCAACGTACAAAAGCAGCAGCATTCTAGGTACCAATAGTGAACCATTGGAAAACAATTGTGAAGAAATTAATACCATTTGCAACAGCCATCCAAAAAATTATAGGTCTAGGGCTGGAGAGGTGGCTCAGCAGTTAAAAGTACCTGCTGCTGTTCCACAGGAAACTGAATCAGTTCCCATCACCCTCACTGGACAGTTCACAACCACCTGTAACTCTAGTTCTAGGGCATCTCCTAGGATCCATGGTATCCATGGGCATCTGAACACATTTACACAAACCACATATTTAATAATTTTTTTTAAAAAATTAACAAAAGGTCTGTAGATACAGCTCAGAAGATAAAGTGCTCACTGAGCATGGAGAAAACTCCAGCACCATACCAGTGGAGCCTGGTGGTATATGCCTGTAATCCTGGTGGTACATGCCTGTAATCCTGGTGGTACCTGCCTCTAATCCTGGTGGTACATGCCTGTAATACCAGCACTTGGAAGAGGCAAGAGGATGAGAAGTTCAAGGTCATTGTCAGCTACATAGAAAGTTCCAAGCCAACCTGGGGTACTTGACATCATCTCAAAAAAAAAAAAAAAAACCCACCTGGGAATGATTTGAACCACAGAATGGAGGCTCTTTAGAATGAAAAATATAAAATATTGAGAAGAGATTGAAAAGAACATAAAAAATAAAAAGACATCCCATGTTTATGAATTAGAAGAATTAGTCTACATTGAAATAAAACTGCAGTTTTAATAAAAATATTCTTTTAAATTCTAAAATTCATAAGAAATTAAAAGAAGCCCCAAACATCAAAACAATCTTGAGCACA
>CABHPR010138652.1:0-33105 GCA_902168415.1 Peromyscus melanophrys
ATATATATATATACCTGAGTGTGTGTATATGTATCTCCAGGGCTTTAAGTACACTAAACAATTGTCAAATTCAATTCAATATGTATGAAGACACCAATGCTAGTATTCAAAGCAATAAAAAGGACACTCTAAAACCTCTATAGAATAAAAAAAAGCCAGAATACAAGAGAAAGAGAGAAATAAATATTCCAGACATCTTTCTTCTTCTGTTTATTCCAAATAGTTTTTTTTCTGCTTCATAATTGAGGCTTAAATGTCAAATGACCCCAGTTATTCTTGGAGCAAATTTAGAAAACTAGCTTACTCTTTATCAATGTTTAGAGCATATAGGGACTAAAATATCAATGTCTCAGACCTCATGTTGACACAATTATAATATTTTTGTTGCTACCTAATGGTGGTATAAGACAAGCTTTTGGACATTTATTACTTACTGCGTTTTGATTCTCGGTTGCACCTTTGTTCTCTTTCTGTGTGTCTCTTCACATTTTAAATGAAGAAAAGATACATAGTTACAGTTAAGTCTACAGAATAAAATATAATGAATATTTTTCTAATATGGCGATCAAACAGTTGACAGTAACTGGCATGCCTATAGTACTATTCCTGTTACAAAATCTGAATAATTATATGGAAAGATGGTGATTGTAAATCTTTAATTGATATACATCAAGTTTCTCTGTAATGGCTGCCTATGTTTTGCACAGGCTGTAAGCTTATATCTGAATGGGGCACAATTTCCTCAAGGCAACAAGTCAGAAAAAGACATTATAAAGGCATTTTAACTCAAAACAGCACATTTGTCTTGTAAAGAACTCTCAGAGATGTTCTGTACAAGAACAGAATATGTAAATTCATAACCCATAAGTTCAGTAACTGTTTTGCTATGAATATCATTGGTAATCCAATCTCATATAAACTCAGAGACTAAACAACACTTCACTGAATGGCTGTAGGATTAATGGAAAAATCAAGAAGAAAATTTGAAAACTTACTAGAGTTGAGTATGCATGAATTCCCAAAATGTTAAAATGGATGAGACACAATTACATCAGTCCTAAGTAAGAGAAAAACCTACAAAGTCAATTTAAAAAAAAGGTAAGACTTCAGACAAAACTTAGGCAAGAGTCATACATGGGAAATGATAAAATAAAATTTTAAATTTATCAGATCACAACTATTAATTTAGCGATGAACATGCATGCTTGTCAAAAGAAAACAGTGCAATAGGAAAAAAAACAAAACAATGAACTAATGTAAGATTGAGTTGGCTCTTTGAAAAGAAGATCAAGATTGATTAACCCTTGACCAGCTTAACCCAAATAAATAGAGGACCCAAATCAATAAATTAGAAATAAAAGATAGATATTAAGACAGATACATATTGTGCAGACTAGTTTCATGTCAAGCTAGAGTTATCTGAAAAGAGGGAATTTCAATTGAGAGAGTGACTGCTTCGACATTTTCTTAATCAGCTGTAAGGCATTTTCTTAATTAGAGATTGATGGAGGAGAGCCCGGCCTGGTTTCAGTGCTGCCATTCCTGGGCTGGTGGTCCTGGGTTTTATAAGCAAGCAGTCTGAGCAAGCCATGAGGAGCAAGCCAGGAAGCAGCACCCTCCATGGCCTCTGCATCAGCTTCTGCCTCCAGGTTCCTTTCCTGCTTGAGTTCCTGTCCTGGCTTCCTTTGATGATGAACTGAAATGGAATTGAAAGCCAAATAAACCCTTTCTTCCCCAAGTTACTTTGGTCATGTATTTACTACTCTAAGTGATGGTGGGACCTGGGAGAATGGAGCCAATAAATGAAGCAGACTGAAGTCTCATGGCCAACTTTATTCAGACAATTTATACTCTAAGGGTTAAAAAAATCACATGAGTAAAGTGTGCAATCATGAGGACAAGCTCCATGTGGCAAAAACATGTTTTTTCCATGGAGGCGTATAAAGAAATAAAAATAGCCAGTTATAATGAATAACCTGAAGTAAACTTAATATTCCCCACAAGGGGCATTAAAGCATATCTAAAGAACAATTTTGTATTTTGAAGAAACTAAGGTCGAGGCACTTGTTTGTTTGTTTGTTTTGTTTTAGGTGTTTTCTCACAAGCACTCAGAATTCCCCTTGCATGACTCCTTCTTGGACCCTAGCTGACAGCCATAGTGTTTCATCAAAGCAATAGTATTTCTAACCCCGACACATATGAAATTCAGAATAAAGTAAGATCACACTTTTTAAAATCCTCTACTCAACAAAAATGTAAGATAAAAAAATGAATTCATAAAAGTGTACAATATTCAAAATCAAACCAATATGAAATGAATTATTTCAACAGATTCACAAAAGATATTTGAATAGTGGTAAAACTTTTTCAAATAAAACTGGCCCATAACCAGGCGTATTTATAGAAGAGTTCTAACAGAGCCTCAAAGAAGAGTTAATAACCATAGCACTCAAATTATCCCATGTAACCGAGAAGACAGGAGGGCTTCTAAACAATTTTGATGATGCCAGTATCACCATAACACCAAAAATGAATAAAGAAAAAAGAAACAAATCTAAACTGAACAACAAAACACAATGCATTCTTCCTAATGAGGTGGAATCATGCTCATCTAAAAAAATGTCACTAATCATGGCCAAGTTGGTTTCACATGAGAAGTGCAAGAATGGTTCAATACATCCAACAATACATATTATCATTGTATAAATGGGTTTTAAAGGCAAATTGAAAGATTATCTCATTAGGTACAGAGCCTTGGACAAAATCCAACATACTTACATAAGCAAATTTACGAAAGTTCTAGAAATAGAGAGCACACCTTACCATAACAAAGGCTATATATGCCATGCCTATAGCCATTATCAAGGTACTAAAGAGATGCTCAGAGGAGACACTAAGTCAGAAACAAGAGAAAAGTGCCGAGTACCTATACAGAAGCATTGTCTTCCTAATCAACATAGCTAGAGAAGTGAGAAAAGAAAATTAAGGGGTATAAATAGGAAAACAAATTGATACAGACATACTTACAGATAATAGGATTCTTCATATAAGAGCCCCTAAAGGTTACAGTAAAGACCAGACCTCTGAGAGATGAGAGTTTCAGCAAAGTAGCAGGTTACAAAATTAATATATAAAAATCAGTAGTCTTCCTCTAAATCAATGACAAAAAAGCCTGAAAACGCAAGAAAAAACAATTCTTTTCACAATAACACATACCCATACACAGAGAGAGACACACACAGAGAGAGAAAGAATAAAATGCCTGGTAATAAATATAAGCATAGAAGAAAAATATATACAACCAAAACTTTAAGGGACTGAGGAAAACTAAACAAGGAGAGCACTAGAAAATGGCAAGACCTTCCGTAGTCAGGGTTTGGCAGTACAGATTAGCACTATCTCAATCAAAAGACTAGGGTCTTTCTATACAGATACAGGAAAGAATCCAAAAATCTTCGTGTAGATTCAAGAGACCAAAGATAACTAAAGCAATTCTGACAACAATACATAACAACAACAAAACTGTGCAAGGTATTGCCATACCTGAATCACACTATGCTACAAAGCAATAGTAATAAAATAAGCACTGTATTCACACACAAAATAGACAGGTACATCAATGAAACAGGAGAGAGGGAACAAGCAAAACTCCATCAGACTACAGCTATATGATCTTTGACAAAGATACCAGGAATATTGAATGGAGAAAAACCATCTTCTACCATGGTGCTGCAAATCATGGATTTCAACATGGAGAAAAATAAAGCTACATCTTTATCATTTAACCCCGCACAAAACTCATCTGCAAAAGGACCAAGGGCATCAGCATGAAACACAGTATTCTGAAATTTCTAAAGAAAAATATGTTACATATACTTTAACTTATAGACACAAGTAAGGACTTTCTAAATAGGAATAAAGTAGCATAAGAAATTACACTAGAAATTGACAACAGGGATCAACTGAAACTAAAAAGCTCTGTTATAGTAAAGGAAATTATGAATTGAAGAAGAAGGCAGACAAAATAATTACAGAAAATCTTTGTCATCTCTTATCTGACAGTGTTTATGTCTCAAATGTGCTTGTGAGTATGTGTGTGTGCATGTTTGTGTATGTATGTATCAAAAATCATGAATATATATGCCAAATGGTCACATGGGATGCTGAGATGGCTCCATGATTAAGAGCACTTGTAACTCATCCAAGGACTATGGCTCAATCCTCAACATCCACATGGCAGTTCAAAGACATCTATAACTTCAGCTCAGGGGAATCTAATTCATCTAGCTTTTTCAGGCACATGCATGAACATGGAAGTACCACATGCTAGAACATACCTACACATAACCAAATAATTTTTAATCATGGTATATACAGTAATTATATATAGTTTATACCTTAATATTAAATTCAAATTGAAATAATAAACATATTTCAAGACCTATACATGTAGTAACACAATGAAAATCAATTCATTATATCACTTTTTTACAAGTCATTTTAAACATTTCTTTTAGAAAGATGCTCAGTAGAGTTGTTGGGGATACAGTACAGATGGTAGAGTACTTGCCTAGTAAGCATCAAGCCCTGGATTTGGTCCAGTACCACATAAACTGGATCAGTAATGCAGAGCTATAATATAAGATTTTGAGAGGTAGAGAAAGGAGGATCAGAAGTTTAAGGTCACACTAAGGCACATAGTAAGTTCAAGTTTACTGTGAGGTACATGAAGCATTTTGTCAAATTGTTCCAAAATAGAAAAGGAAAAAGTAAGAAGGAAAGAATAGATAGAGGGAGGAATGGAGGAGAAAGAAGGAAAGAAAAAAAGCACTATTTAGCTCCAACAGTTACATGGTAACCAAAACTATGCAACCTCATCTGTAGAGATTTACAACAGTTCTACAGTTCCTATATCCATTGAGAGTTTTCATAATTTTGCACTGAATATGAAGAAGGCATGTGTTTTCCCCACTGAGGCTTTTTCAAGGACACTTAACATTGGACACTGCTATATGAATGATATAAATGGTATATAAATGATATAAAAATGATACCATAATGGAAGGATTTGTATTTAGGTGATTTGTCTTCAAAGTTATTTATTTTACAGAAGTAGTAGCAGTTGATTACTTTCATGCCTGTGTAATGTACGTCAATTTATGAAGCTACCTTGAATATATACCAAAATCTCATTGCTTTTGTCTTAGAGACACTTTCTTTGTGTATTTTAAATCTAGGCTTCAAGTACTGACAAATACTGGAGAATGATCAAATTTAGCATGCACAATGTGAGTTCAAGATTCAATTTATTTCTTCAAAATATATATATGTTTATTTGAATACAAGGCAGCCTGTCAATATTAGGATAAAGGCTTGTAGATTTATAAAAATATGAAGTTTAAAATATGTTTACATTACATCATTCAAGTTGTGGCTCAACAAGCTTGAAAAATCAAGTTTTTCTTGCTATTTTTTTAATGTACATACTTTATCTGATTGTGCATTTTAGTAATATCATAAAATATACCTGTAAATGTTTACCAACATTTCACTCCAAAAGTGAGACAAACAGAGGACACCAGTGAAAATGTCAATTTGGATGGGGGGAAATTCCCAAGGACCTCAAACCTGGAAAAAGAACTGTTGGAACTGAGTAGATGTGGGAACAGGAGAGACAGTTATTTCTACAGAAGAACACCCCAATTGTTTGTCAAGTGCTTAACAGTCAACCCTGAAACCATACTTACGAGTTACATTATATGTAACCAACAGGTTATATTTGGGACTATATGTGTATATACAAATACATATATTCATGCAATAACAATTGAAGATAAAAGAGGACATGAATTTGAAGGAGAGTAGGGATGAGTATATGAGAAAATTTGAAAGGAGGAAAGTAAAAGGAGAAATTTAATTAAAATCCAACCTCATAAAAGTAAACAGAAGAAATGCAGTGCCATGTTTGGTGTTTTGAGTATGACTGCCTCTCATAGGTCTATGTATCTGAACGCTTAAACACCAGGTATTGACTCTATTTGAAAGGATGAGAAGGATTGGGAGGTGTGGAGTGTTTGGAGGTGGGCTTTGAGATTTCACACATCCATTTTAAGCCTAGGGTCTCTCTTTCTGCTTACAGATCAAGATGTAGCTCCAAGATCAGCTAATATCCCAGGACCTGCCTGTATGCCATATGCTTCCTATCATGATGATAATGGACTAAATTACTGAAACTTCAAACAAGCTCCCAATTAAATGCTTTCTTTCATAAGAGTTGCAGTGGTCATGGTGTCTCATCCAACAACAGAACAGCCACTAAGACACAAGTTGGTACCAGAGAATCAGAGAGTGAAATATTGTTGTGACATGACCATTTTGACCTGATCATGTTGGTTGTTGGAAGAATGTGGACTTCTGATTATGAAAACAGTTGAATGTTTTGAGCAGAGTTTAATGGGCTGTACTTGTATGATGATGGAAGACAGAGGTGCTAAGAGAAATGTAGTTTATGGCAGCCTGGATCAAGATGTTTCAGAGGAGAACAATATTAGTAAGTGTCCTAAAGACAATTCTTGTAATATTTTGGCAAAGAATATGGCTACTTTTTGTCCTTGTCTTAAAATCTGCCTGAGGTGAAATTGAAGAGTTTTGTATTAGTAGTTTAATGGCTTTGGCAGAGGAGATTTCAAGATACCCTAGTATTGACTGTATCTTATAGTTGTTAGTAGCCAGTCTTACACAGATCTATAAGGAAAGAAGCAAGCTGAACAAAGATAAATGCAAAAAGTACAAGTTGAGGAGAAAAGGAACACTAGGAAGTATAATGGAGCTGAATGCAGTGCTCTACAAGATAAAACATTTAAAGAAAAGCCTGATATTGAATGGAATAATCAATAAGGAAGGAAGTGGTGACCTCCAGTCAAGACCCCACCCAGATAAGCTTCCAAATTTTGAAAAAAAATAAATACAAACTAAACAGTGCAGGAAAATACCAAGGACAGAAAGGTGAAGCAAATGTAATTGAGCAGGAGGGTGATGTTTAAGCCCCAGCAAGCAGCAGAACTTGGCAGTTTTGGTCACATGGTTCTGCCTTTAGAGTCAAGAATGCAAGAAAGGTTTTGTGTAATCTCTCCCCATGGCTAAAGGAATCTGCTGAGGCCAGTGATGTGTCAGTAGTGTCCCTCCATGGAGGTTCAGTGAGCCCATTATGTGATGTTGTGAAAGTGAAACCTGGATTGTATTAGAGAGCCCAAGATGTTGGAGATGCCAGAGTCATGGGATACATGTAAGAACAGCTAAAGACTGGGTGTGACACCAGCCCAAAAGAGAAGTGTGTTGCAGTCAGCAAAATTGAAAGGAGTTGGAGCTCTGAAGAGTGCTTTGACGTTCGACAGGGAAATGTAGAATTTAGAGTTTGCCCTGCTGGTTTTTGGTTTTCTTTCACTTCATTATTTCTTCACAATGCTCCCTTTCCTCTATTTTTGGAATAGTAATGCATACTCTGTGTCAATGTATGTTGGCAGTATACAGTCTATTTTTTTTATTTTTTTATAGGAATTACAGTTAAGAAATAAGTTTAGAAATAAGTTGCCATAAGTTTCAGAGGAGATTTTGAATTTTGGACTTAAAAACAGGTTTGACACTTTAACAAAGTTGAACTGGATGAATTTTACATTATCATAAGGCTACATGCCTTTGGGGGCCAGGGAGTATAGCCATAATTTTCTGTGGTCCTCTTCCACTCGCATCCCACAGCTACTTGATCCCAAGTAAACGCACAGAGGCTTATATTATTTACAAACTATATGGCCTATGAGTCAGGCTTCTTGTTAGATGTCTCTTATAACTTAATTCAACCCATTTATATTAATCTATATGTTGCCACATGGCCATAGCATTACTGGTCTGCTAGCATCTTGCTGCTCCTTTGGCTTGCAGCTGGTGTCTCCCCTCCTCTCCTTTCTTCTATCCATATATCTGCTTGGATTTCCAGCTTGCCTCTAAGCTGCCTTGCCATAGGACAATGCAGCTTTATTTATATGAACCAATTAGAGCAACACATATTCACAGTATACAGAAAAATATCCCACAGTACTTCTGGTATATGATAGGATAATACAGAGAAAGATGGGCATTGAAGACACTCCATATGGAGTTTATCTTCTTCTTGGCATAAAATGGCCTGCTGGGAAAAGAACTGCTTTTGCCTGGACTGCTTGACAATATGCTATATAAACTGAATATGCAGGACCCATAGACAAATGACCACTAAATTTTGCCAAAACAAGGCAAGATGGTCCTTCAAGTTCCTACTTCACAGAGGAGACTGCCAGATATTCTACAGGACACGGGGAGAAGTAACTAAAAATCTCCAGGCCTATAGGCTGAAAATGGATGCTCCCACATTACAGACAGACTTTGGATGAATCTCTAGGCAGCTAGATGTCTTTGTCATTTTAAGAATTATGGAAGTTGCTTGCAATGCACTTCCTGTTTATTTAAGTAATATTATATCCTCTGGGTTCTTTGATGTAGTTGAAGACTGAATAGTCATAATTATAATTTTCCTTGGTTATGATAAAAGATAAATTATATATGAAATTTTAGACTCATGAAAATAGGATAGATGATAAAATATCTTCTTTAATTTTGCCAAATACAAATAGACTAGACATTATACCTGCCATTCCTGCTTGAAAATTCTTCTATTATGTGTAATTTTACTATATTAAAGTTAAAACCTTCCTTTTTGATTTGACAGAAAAGGGGAAGTGCTGTGGAGTATCTTCCTGTATGCTGTGAATATGTATTGCTCTGACTGGTTGATAAATAAAGCTGCATTGGCCTATGGCAAGACAGCTTAGAGACAGGCAGGAAATACAAACAGGTATATAGAGAGAAGAAAGGAGAGGAGGGGAGATGCCAGCTGCTGCCAGAGGGGCAGCAAGATGCCAGCAGCCTGGCAATGCCACAGCCACATGGCAACTTATAGATTAAGAGAAATGGGTTAAGTTATAAGAGCTAGCTAGCAAGAAGCCTTCCATAGACCATACAATTGGTAATTAATATTAAGCCTCTGAATGATTAGTTTATAAGTGGCTGAGGGACCGCAGGGCCAGGTAGGACTGGAGGACCACAGGATTGCAGATCTGAGAGGGACCTGAGAAAACTCACAGCTACAAGAGATTAGAGTGTGATTGCTTGAATAATAATTACCCCTATAGGCTCATATATTTGAATGCTTAGTCACCAGGGAGTGGTACCATTTAAAAGGAGTAGAAAGATTTGGAAGTGTGGCCTTGTGGGATTAAGTATCCTTGGGAGTGGGCTTTGAAGTTTCAAATATCCATGTCAAGCCCAGAGTCTCCTTCTCTGAATTTCTCCCTGAGGATCAAGATGTAGCTCTCACCAGCTGCTCCAGCACTTGCCTGCATGCCACCATGCTCCCCGCCATGACAATAATGGACTAAACCTCTGAAACTGTAAACCAGCCCCAAATTAAATGTTTTCCTTCATAACAGTTGCCTTGCTCATGGTGTCTCTTCACAGAAATAGAACAGTGACTAGAACACCATGAATAAAATAATAAAATAAAGGACCAAAAAGCAATGGGAGATGAGGGATTTGGTTTGAAATGTCCTGTATGCTTCACATGTTTAAGCATTGTCATATTTCATTAAAGGAATTAGCAATGACAAAGAAAGCATCAGTTTGCATATTTTGCATTTTATCTCTGTGCTTAATAAATGACATTATTAATCTTTTGTTCCACAAATATCCAGGCAAATTTAAACACTGGCTTGCTACTGTCACCCTCATGGATCTCAGAAGGGTCCAGTCAGAGGAGCCAAAGAGGTATCCACAGAATCATTGTCATTACAACCAGCTAATAGTAGTAACAGCTGCCAGAAGGAAGCACGCAGTGATGATCCAGGCACTACAGCATTCAGCATCTTGTTGAGCCTTGAAAATCCTATGCAGTATGATGGGCTCACAGTGCTACCACCAGTGGGAGACGACGGAGTGTTTAATCATCACCTGGCAACATCTTGCTTCATTGTAAATGTCCTCACTGCCTTGTCTTTTAAAGATTTCAGCTTTAAGGAAGAAAAAAATTACACTAAAAATATTATATATACATATGCTCCAAATTTGCAAACACTGAATTTCTGATAGAACATTGTTATAATAGTTCTGTTGCAGGCAATGTTGGTAATAGTTAACATTAACCAATAAACTTGACACTGCATGAAGCAATCATTAAGCATGAGTAAATTCCCTACTCTCTGTCATCCTGGAAAAACCTGCATTGCTAATGCTATTACTGAATTTTCTTTAACATTTTACAAAACTATGTCTCTCAAAATGACAGCGAGCAATAAGAAAACGCACAGTGTTTTACTTCCACAATTTAAATGGAACATTTTTAAATGATAAAAAAAAATTCCTGAGTCAAATAAGTGATATCAACCAGCAGTTTTAATTGCTTTTGGCAGAACATAAAATGAAACCTATAAAACATTATTATATGGTCAACATTTATGATTATAAGCTCTAGAAAGTCAGTGCCATTTACATATGTTTTTAAAGAAGACTGTGAAATACTTTCAACACATTTATGATTCTGATTCAAGCAGAAATCCCTTTCAATGGTAAAATGTCAGACAGAAAAGGCAAGAGGATGCTAGCAAGAGTCAGGGCCACACAGACACTAAATAACATTTTGGAAATTATCCGAGGCTTGGATATGGGGTCTAACTGCATGTTGTGGGTTGCAGACAAAGACTCAAGGAACACTAGTTCTGCTTCACTGGAACGAGCATAGTAGGGTACATTGCAATCCGTTCTGTTTCAAGAAATCTCACAGAGTGATGTAATGAAAAGTGGTATTAGAGGGTGTTTGATGGAATCTCCCTTATACAGATAAGAGAACGAAGCCTCCTAACTCAAATTAAACCAAGAAAATAATTCATAAATTATAAAGTCTAAATGTATTTTCTCAGTATTATTCCATAATATTTTATCTCTATACCCTTTGTCCACAAAGGAAACATCTCTCACCTCACACGAAAACAAATAGATGGCTTATAGTAGAGTCAAATATGAGTGGCTACAGCTCGTCATCCCCTGTAATATGCTTCAATGAGGGAGCAATTTCATGAGCTTTTCATAGTAACAGAGCAATAGTCACGAGTCATACATCAAGACACTTTTCAAATACATCAGTGTGTATATTAAATCAGTGGGTTATAATAAGGTAGAAATACTTCTGCTATAGGCCTTAGCTATGGTGTGTTTAGTACCATAGGCATTTAGTTGGTAGAAACTAGGGGGTCTTGTAGCATGAATCGTAAAGAGTCTTATTAATAAAATCAAACCTGAGGCCAGTTATTGGGGTGAACACTGGAAGATCAGAGAGCCAGAACAAGCCACAGCTATCTCACCTCGCCGGATCCTCAGCTGGTCTTGCTTTCTCAGACTGGAGGCCTCTGAGTCTTCATCCAGAATGGGTCTCAGCTGAACTGCTGCTAGAAGCCTGAAAGCTTAACCAGCCCAATGCTTCTCCAGGCCAAATGCCTTGAGTTTCTGGTCCTCACGCCTTATATACCTTTTTGCTTTCTACCACCACTCTCTGGGATTGAAGGCTTGCTTTCTGGGATTAAAGGCGTGAGTCACCATGCTTGGGTGTATCCTTGAACACATGGATTTCTGCCTCTCGAATGCTAAGATTAAAGGTGTGTGCTACCACTGCCTAACCTCTGTTTAATATTGTGGTTGTTCTGTCTCTAACCTCAGATAAGTTTATTAGCGTGCACAATATTTTGGGGAACACAATACCACCACAGGGTCTGTTTTTATATTCCAAATGATTTGCCTAATAATCACAAAAGATGTTAGATCCTGAACAGAGAAATGCAATAAATGGCCATGAAGGGGCTAAAGATACCTGAGAAAATTTGTCTCCTGACTTCCAACATTTCAACTTCTCCACATCATTGAAGTTCTAGTCAGTCATTCAGATAAGAATCAAGAATAAGTCATGGTTCTTTCCAGTAATTCTCACTCACACAGCTACATATAACTCCTGAAAAGATGGAACCTGAGAAAATTTACCCAACAAGTGTTTATGACTATAACTCATATTAAATCAACATTCTTGGTATGCTTTGTGCTGCTACAGCATTCCTGGAATGAGGCCATTTATAAAGAGCAGAAATCAGTATTTCTCTTAGCTCAAGATCAGGTACAGGCCCAGAGTTTGGAGAAGGATGTAGCAGGGAGTAGACCTGAATGAGGCATGGAGCCTATGCTATGAAAGCCTTAATCTCCTGAAGGAAGAGACCCTCTCAATTGACCAGTTCTTATAAGTCCACTTCTTCAATGGACACGTTAACAACACATGAATTGCAAAGGAATACAAAATTCAAATCATAAAATTGAGGGATATCTTTTAAAAATATTTTGCTTTTAATGTCTTCCCAGACCCTGGAAAGCTGGGGTTCAAAGTTTCAGACAATCACACCCAGCCCAGAATGCATAGCACGAAGCATTCTATGGACTCACTTTGTCTCATGGGGACTCATTTCTGTTCCTGGCAATATTTGCTTGTGTTTTTTTTTTCTGGGTTTCTCTGTTGATGCAACAAAAATGCATACCATATTTACCCCTGGATTCATCAATGTTTATTTCTTATAACTACAAATCCTGGAATATAAGCACATTAAATGCTCACCATGTCATTCTTAAACAGAAGAGGGATCTGTATTCACAACATAAATTTTATCTTGTCTTCCTTTTTCACTCTGGGTAGAATCTGAAAACAAGAATCTCTCCAAAGATGTATTGAGGTCAAACACCAGGTGTCCACATCATTAGTTGGATTTGTATCACACTTTTCTATTGATTTCTCTCCCTTGTCCACTCTACTACTTTGAGTTCATTTCACCCATCTCTTCCCTGGTCCTTACACTTCATTGCTATTGTCAGAGACAAGCACGCTGCTGTTTCTGTATCTGTTTCTGTTAGAACATAGAAGAAAAATTATAGATCTCTTTTAATATAACTAGTTTCTCACATTATAGTTATGGATGAGAGCAGTCAAATTGTTGACAATTTAAATCCTTGCATCAACAAAACTGTTCCTTTATGCAAGCTATGCACACACTTCACAGTGTGGATCTTTGCCATCACACAGAAAAAAGCTACGTTTACAAGTATTGATGATAACACAAATAACACAGTTTTATTTTTAATTTCAGGACATTTATAGAGTGACTCAAATGAAAAGTAAATTGTGGTTGAATTGCAATTAAAAACATCTCAATGTATTGATTTCTGCCTAGATACTACTGCAACCAATGGCAACAATACTGCAAATAGTCATAGTTAACTACAGAGAGTAAATATTCTTATCATTAACAGTTTATATTAGATCATAATAGTAATTTTGAAGCAGGAAACCCACATAATTTTCCTAAAATACTGGAGCTTAGATACTATATAATTAAAAATTTACTCCAAATTCTATTGATTGGGTTTTGGATCCTATCACTCTGTGTGATGACCTTTACCATAACACTGTAATATTGTTCTGAAAATCTACATGAAATAAATCAAATGATTAGTAATTGTCACTTGCTAATCTATAGTTATACACATATATAGAAATATAGATAATCAATATATGTCTATATATAGCTATAGATTATATATGTGTATATATACACATTTATATAATGTAGTTAAAATATACATACTTTTTAGTGCAGAAACTTGAACCTGAGCCTTAAACATTCAGAGTGAGCACTCAGCTATTCAATTGCAGTCTCGATACCTTATTTGAAATATTTTAATCCCAAAATGAAATTGATCTTAACATTACTGCTAACAAGAAATGCCTCATTATTAGCAGGTCCATTGAGAACTCATGTAAAATTTTGATCACATTCTCAGACAGTTTTGGTATACATTAAGTAACATACTGTAACATTTATCTCCATGTCTGAGCTATAGGTACTGCAAACTCTCCTCAATTACAGATGAAACGCTGACTCTCAGCCATGCCAAAGGACTGATAATAATTCTTGTAGAAAAGAAGTCCAATTAAAATTGATAAGTAACTTTTCATTTGTTGTGGGACATCTGGATTGTTTCTGTTTCTGGCTATTATAAACAAGACAGCAATGAACATGGTTGATTAAGAATCTCTGTGGTGGGACAAAGTGTCCTTTGGTTTTATGTCCAAGAGTGGTATAGCTGGATATTGAGGTAGGTCAGGTTCCATCTTCCTGAGGAATCACCACACTGACTTCAGTGGGGGATGGTACAAGTTCATACTCCTACCAGCAATGAATGAGTGTTCCCCTTACTCCACATCTTTGCCAGCATGAGCTGTTACTTGTTTTATTGATCTTAGTCATTATAATCATTTTAAGATTAAATCTCAAAGTAGTTTTGATTTGCATCTCTCTGATGACCAAGGATATTGAACATTTCTTAGAAGTTTCTCAGCCATTTGAGTTTCCATTTTTAATAATTTTCTGTATCCCATTTTTAATTAGATTATTTATTTTATTGATATCTAGTTTGTTTTGTTTGGTTTGGTTTGGTTCTTTATACATTTTGGATATTATCACAAATAGAATGTGAAGTTGGTAAAAAACATTTTCTCATTCTTTAGCCTGCTGCTTTTTCTGAATGATGATGTCCTTTGCCATGCAGAATTGTCTCAGTTTTGTGCAGTCCCATTCACTAATTCTTAATCTTAGTGCCTGTGCTAGTGCTGTTTTGTTCAGAAAGCATTTTCTTATGCAAATGAGTTCAAAGCTCCTTTCTTCTCTCTCTTAAAGCAGTTTTAGTATGTCTGATATTAAGGTAAGGTGTTTGATCAATTTGGAGTTGAGGTTTGTGCAGGGTA
Source organism: Peromyscus melanophrys (assembly GCA_902168415.1). Lineage (NCBI taxonomy): Eukaryota > Metazoa > Chordata > Mammalia > Rodentia > Cricetidae > Peromyscus > Peromyscus melanophrys. Next base: position 14,918 of record CABHPR010138652.1, read on the forward strand.
ATAAGTATGAATCTATTTGAATTATTCTAAACGCATCCAGTTTAAGCAGCACCATTTGTTAGAGATGTTATCTTTTTTCCCCCAGTGTGTATTTACGGTTTCTTTATAAAAAATCAGGTGTCCATCCATCAATGTGTGGACTTATGTCTGGATCTTCAATTTGATTGCATTGCAACATGTCTATTTTCACGCCAATACCATGCTGCTTTTGTTACTATAGTTCTGCAGTGCAACTTGAAGTCAAGGACAGTCATACTACCCTCAGTACTTTTACTGTTCAGGATTGTTTTAGCTATTTTGTGTGTGTGTGTGTGTGTGTGTGTGTGTGTGTGTGTGTGTGTTTCCACATGAAGCTGAAAACTGTTCTTGCACAGTCTGTGGAGAATTGTGTGGAATCTTTATGGGCATTGAGTTAATCCTATATATTGCTTTTGCTAACATGGCCATTTTTATTATATTAGCCCTACTGATCCATTTCTATCTTCTGATATTTTCATTTTCTTTATTTAAATGTTGTTATGGGCCATGGCATAAATACAACAGATGGCAATTAATAATTCAGGTGTTGACCCACTCAATCAATAACTCTTCGATGGAGGAACCTCATCAAGCAAGATTAGTGGACCACAGACTCTGAAAACTGGTTGTTTGTGTCTGGAATTTTTCTCATGGGCCATTACATTTCTTCCCTAAAAACAGCTATGAATATTTTCCTTACTGCCTGTGTGTTTATCACATGCATATTTTTCATCTACTGGGCACACATATATCTGTGGATGCTCAGGAAGAAGATGAGTTTTTCCTTAGCTATATAATTTTGATGAATAGAAATAACACTAGGGTATTTTTCATAGCTCAGACAGACATAGGAAAATAACAATATTCTCAGTTACAAAGACAGCTTTTTACACCATTAACTGATTTAAGACCTCAAAACAAATTTAAAGCAGACTAGTTGCCCCAGCATATGAGTGTACAAGGATAAATTGCCAAGGGTCTGTTTGTTGAAACAAGGTCAGGCATGAAGCAACTTTAGCAGACTTAATTCTCTCAGCAATTGACTCTGCATGAACTTCTAAATCTCAGTTTTACGATACAAGACTCAAGGTTCAGCCAACTAACTCTTTATGTTTAAGTCCTGGGATGCTTTTAAGGTTACTGTCCCTTGAGACAATGTGGAGCACTCCAGCTCTACATATCTCCCTCTCTGCTTTATAGAATGCATATCATGGAACCTAGCTGACAGCCAAGTGATGCCATGACTATGGTTGTCATGACAGCTCAAGTCCGAGAGAAATTGTGTGATTTCCCATGCATTATCAGAATTCCTCTGACCCTCAAAATGTAACTCATATATTTGTCCAGAGTTTTTCCTGGGTGAGAGAGATTTGTAGAAGAGCAGGTATGTAGCGGTGTGGAGATAGAGATGTGTTGCTTAGTAGAAGAAAGAAATAGCTATGTGGAGAGATGTAGCTGTGTGGAGAGATATGTAGCTTTGTAGAGACAGAGAGATTTTCAGAGAAGGTTTGTTCAAGATGAAGTAAAGATAAAGCGTGTGTTTCTTTCCTATTCCCCTCTAGATAGAGAAAGTCTAGCCCTCCCCACATTCATGGAATTTTTTTCAATTCCTGAGTGCTGCTAGACATTGGCCCTCCAGGTAGCAAAATAATGCCTTAAAGTTTTTATTGTTACAAGTCTTTCACTTGCGTAGAGTTACCCCAGTATATTTTATATTTTTGAGGCCATTGTGAAAGATAATATTTCCCTGATTTTTTAAAATTATTCATTTGTTTATTTGTATATAGCAGGGCTACTGATTTTTGTAGTTAAAATTGTGTCCAACTACTTTGCTGAAAATGTTTATGAGCTGTAGTAGTTTCCCAGTAGAATGTTAGGGTCTTGTGTATTTTATCTTGTCATCTGCAAAAAAAAAAGAAAGAAAAAGATACTTTGATTTCTTCCTTTCTAGTTTGTATCCCTGTGATCTCCTTCAGTTTTTTTTTTATTGCTCTTGCAAAGATTGTAAGTACTACATCAAAAAAGTAGGCAGAAAGTGGACAAGTGGACATCTTTGTTTTCTTCCCAATTTAATTGGAATTGTTTGGGTTTCTCTACCTTTAACTGATATTGACTATGGGCTTTCTATAAACTGCCTTTATTTTATTGAGATATGTCCCATATAACCCTAATCTCTCTAGGATTTTATCATGAAGTATATTGGATTTTGTCAAAGGCCTTTTCTTCATCTAATGAGATGATCATGTGTTTTTGTCGCTAGTCTGTTTCTGTAGGGGATATACAATCAATTTATGTCATTAAACCATCTCAGCTTCTCTGGGATGAAACTTGCTTGATCATGGTACATGAGAGTTTTGACGTGTTCTTGGATTTGTTTGGCATGTATATTACTGAAAATTTTTGTTTCCATGATTCTTTGTATTTTTGTTGTTGTTGTTAAATTTATTTATGTTCAGCCCTTAGCTTGATTGTTTCTTGTCTTCTACACTTTTTGTTGTGACTTATTCTTTTTGTTCTAGAACTTTCAGATGTGCTGTTAAGTTGCTAGCATGAGATCTCTCCATTTTTTAAAAATGTAGTACTTACTGATATGAACTTGCCTCATACACCCATCTTCATTGTGTGCTATAGGTTTGGGTAAGTTGTGTATTCATTTTTATTTAATTCCAGAAGATCTTTAATTTATGTCTTGATCAATTTTTCTTTCAGTACTGAATTTTTCAGATTCCATAAGGTTTTAAGCTTTCTGTTGTTTCTGTTTTTGATATCCAACTTTAATCTGTGATGGTGTGATAGGATGCAGGGTGTTATTTCAATTTTCTTTTATCTGTTGAGACTTTTTTTATGTGCTTAATTTTTGGTAAAGTTTCCATGAAGTTCTGAGAAGAATTTATATTCTTTTGTGTTTTGGTAAGATGTTTTGTGTATATCTGTTATATCTATTTGGCTTATAATATCAGTTAACCTCAAAATTTATACGATCAGATGTTATTCTGGCATTAAAAAGAAGAAAATTTGCAGGTAAATGGATGAAATTAGAAAAAAAAAGTATCCTCAATGGTAACCCAGCCCCGAGAGACAAATATAGAATTCATTAGCTGTTAAATTAATGGTAATAAAGCTAGAATCTCTAGAACCACAGAAATTAGGTATAGAGTATGGGACTAAGGGAGACAGATAAATCTCCTTAGAAAAGAGAAATAGAATAAACAGTTATGAATGGGTGTGGAGGGTGGAATGGGAGGAAGTAAAAATGCAGAGAGATAAAATAAGAGCCTTTTGAGAAGTAATATGGAAACCTAATACAGTAAAAGATTGCAAAACTGTATCCACATGAAGGCATTCTAAATGACATCAAATAATAATGGGGAGAGAAAGAGTCCCAGCTGGACATCTCTTGTCACCAAATGAAGCTTTCAGTACTGGGATTGGGATACACCTAATTGAGTTTTTGGTCAAATGGTCCCATTGAAATCTCCAAGCAACCGAAGCTGTTGCTAAATCTGTAGGTTGCTCTCCACAAGAGACAGCAAGGTGTTATTGCTAAATATAACACCTACACAATTCATTGAACATGAAGACATTGAGCTGGTACCTACATTAAGCCTTCACCCCTATTAGCATCCTTGTTACAAGAAGGTATTCTGTAATATACCAAAGGAGAACTGTAAATTCCAATCCAGATACAAACAAAGGATACCCTTTGATCCACAATGTTATCCTGCCTCCAAGATATGCTAAGGTAATGGTGACAAAAAACTATGGCAGCAATAAGTAATGTCTGATTCAACTTAAAGCTCACTCTAGGGGATGGAATTCATACCAAAAACTGCTTAGGGTACCAAGAACTTGACACTGGATAGTCCTTGAACCCAAGATAAAACCAAATACTATCATTCTATGAAAAGAATGTATCAATAATGAGTCCTAATAAAATGACATTCTGCTATACTCATAGATCAGCCATCATTAGAGAAACTTCCTCCTGTAGCCAATGGGAACAAACACAGAGACTCACAGGCAGAAAATATACAGAGAATGGGAGACCTTGGAAGATTAAACCTGAAAGGAGATATCTCCACAAAATCCATCCTCTCAGAGCTGAAGAAGAGAAAATAGAAAGTGTAATAGCCATAGGCAATGAAGTGTACCAAGGAAAAAGGCCCTTTGAGTTAATAGGATTGATGAACATATTAATTCACAATGATTGAGGCAGCATGGAAAGGGATTACATGCGTCTATATGAGGTGGAGTCCTAGAGCTGAATAGAGAGGTGGACATATGCCTCCATCTCTAACATATATGCTATCTCCAATTGATAGCCACTTTCAAATCAAAATTTAGTTTCCTCCAGGTGAGTCTTGGTAGGGAAACAAGATATTCTTAAGAGTAGGCTGTATGTCCAGCCTATGGCCAACAGAAAATGCACTCAGGGGCATATTTGCATGTTCTTTGTCACATAATGTCATGTAAGGATTTTTTTTAGTTTATTTTATCATTTTTAATTTTAAGTTTTACTTATATATTTTCCTCTGTTTACCCTACAGATCCTTTGAGTATATATTACAAACTTCAAGTTTTGTGTTTTTATGGGATTCTTGAATGTGTGAACAAGTTGGTCTCTGAATCTATATCCATTTCTTTTGTCTTTTCTTGGGTTATTTTCCTTCTGTTCATTTGTTTTATACTATTCTGATGTGTTAAACTTTTAATAGTACATTATTATATATATTATACTCTATTATACTGTATCATATTATATTCTTATATTATTCTTTTTTTTTGAGACAGTGTTTCTCTGTGTAGTTTTGGTGCCTGTCTTGGATCTCGCTCTGTAGACCAGGATAACCTCAAACCCACAGAGATCCACCTGGCTCTGCCTCCCAAGTGCTGGGACTAAAGGCGTGCGCCGCCACCGCCCGGTGACATTATATTATTCTTATCACTTAGAAACCTCTTTGTTTTTCTAATGAAAGATTGAAAGATTGTGGATCTGGTTGGAAAGAAAGGTGGGGAGAAACTGGGAGGGGTAGAAGGAAGGGTAACCATATCAGGACATATTATATGAGAAAAATATCTATTTGCCATAAGAGGAAAATAAGTTTAATAAAAGAATTCAAATTAACTATACAGTAGCATTAGCAGAAACTAGGAGTCTTTTATGTCACTAAGATTTATCATATTGATGGTGAGATTTCCATAAATGTACTTGGATTCTTGAGGTGCCAGATTTTCAGGTTCACTGTGGCTGCACAAACACCACACTCTCTAGTAAGGACGGACTCAGAGTGAATGACCTGGCTGCTGGCCCTTAGACTCACAGGTAAAACTGAACTGAGGAGTTGTCCAACTGCCTTTATTCTACTCCTGCTGATTAAAATCCAGATTTTTCCCTTGAATTGAATGCATAAAAGTCTAATATAAAAATATTTAAAATATATCCCTTAGCAACTTACTAACTGAGCACACCTCATTATATATTCACTGCTACTTAAATATATTCTTGAAAATAATCTTTTCAGTAGTCAGGACATTTTTCTGACAAAGCAGACAAATACTGGGCTGACAAGGTCTAATACATAAAAGAATATGTTATCTTCTCTCTGCTCCCTGTGTTTCATCCTCCAGGCTGCCCCTGGGAAAATTTTCCAAATGCTAAGGTCATCATCTTATATACTTTGTTACCATTCTTTAATTGTTTAACAAATGTTCTGGTCAATCACCTTCTGATATAACTACTCAAAAGCATTGTTGGTGGCAGCATAGATGAGAGGATGAGTAGGACCCTGAATCCTCAGGATGGATGAATGGGAAAAAATGTGCCATTTTTACTTTGTGATTTCTGCTGCACAGAATAGAGCAGGATGCTCCAACGCAATTTAAGAGGCTCTCAACTTGTCCTTAATTGTCTATGAAGCACCTCAGCCTTCATGCTTCCCTGTCCTCCTTTGTACCCAGTATTGTGAAATGATCACAGTTCCTCAATACCTATTCCCTATGCGAGAGTGGAAGACCCAGATATTGTCTAAATCAGGATGGCCTTATTCTAGAAAGAATAGTGCAGTTAGTCGTTTCTCTAAGGAAGCATTTCCTGGTTTAAACACATGCCCTATCTTCAATTGAATTAAATGCATAACTTACTTCACTCCTCCAATTAACTTAGCCTTTTAGCAAATATGGCATTAGGAAATGGGCCAAACATATGCAGTATCAGTGAGTCATTTATATAAAAATGGAATGTTTTTATAAAATCTTATGGTCAGTCATTGTTAAATATCCCTAACAATCATGACATTATTAATTTTATTGGTCTTCTATATTTAACCACATTGTTCTTTAAAAGAACAATTAGAAGCCCCAATTATGTGTTTGCCTCTGGGCTTTTCCCGTTCCCTTACTTTTGTAAATCTTATTCTCACTATGTGGCTTGCTGCTGTGTAGCTGGGTGGTTGGCCCATGGAGTCTTCCTCCTTCTATGGCTCTTCTTCTTTTTTCCTCCCATATTTCTACTTCTATATATTCTCTCTGCCTGCCAGCCCTTTCTCCTGTCTTGCTATTGGCCATTCAGTTCTTTATTAGACCATCGGATGTTTTAGACAGGCACAACAGCACAGCTTCACAGACTTAAACAAAAGCAACATAAACAATAGAAACACACTTTAAATAATATTCTACAACATATAATTGATGCAATAATTCTTGGGTTGGTACCCTAGTTGCATATCATTTTCTTGTAGGTACTTATGTATGCTTGCACTACAGATACATGCACATTGTATGTCAATCAATGGTCTAAAGTGAATAGACAGTAAGGAAAGACAATGAGTGTGGATGTTTGTGATAAGTAACTTCAAAATCCTGTGTGTAATCCATTAGTATTGCTCATTAGAAGAATGTACAGAGAAAGAAACATCATTTGTTAGCTATTCAGATAGGTATACTTATTTAAACAATCTGTCTAATATATATATATATATTATATATATATATATATAGAGAGAGAGAGAGAGAGAGAAAGAGAGAGAGCAATTGCTTTTAGACTCTTAGAAAGAAATGACAATAATTAAATTATATATATATATATATATTTTTTTTTTTTTTTATATTTATGCATGCCATGGAAAGAGAAATGTGCATCTATCAACAAAGCCAATGAGAAAAAATAACTCACATATTAATAATATCCTTATGATTTTAAGTCAAAATCCTGTTTACTCTATAATGAGAATAGAAAAATAGCGGAATATAAATTCATTTACAGACATTTAGAACTAAATATGTATTCCCTTTTCCCCTTCCTCTTCTACCAATCTCCATCCCATTCTATATAGGCTTCTTTCTACTTTCATAACTTTTTCTTAAAGGTTCACTGAATATCACTGGGATGCTCATATATCTCACTCTTCAGACTCAGGAAACAATGGAGAGTGAGGGGCACAATGAGTGGATCCAGCAGAGGAATATGAAGAGTGCTTTGTGACCATGAAAATGGATATGATATGGCTATTGCACTCTTAACTCACAGCAACCATGGTTACTTAACTCACAGAAGATCTGTACAAGGTTATACATCACATTGTGGAGGAGGCAGGTTTTCCTGAAGCCTTATCCCCCTGAAAAGATGTGTGCAGTTAATGATAGAAGAGGAAGTTCCTGGTGAGTTATCAATGCTCTTGTGATCGTCTCAGCCTTTTGATCTTCACTAGAGTCACGTGGGTGTCCTATATTCTTTCTTTATTGACAATATTTCACCTTCCCTCTAGGCTCTGTCATCTTCTGGTTGTACTTCCTCTCAAACTCATGATCTCTTATTGTTATTATTACATATATGTGCATACACATACAACCTACTGAGATTTTTTTTACTGTTGCTCTTGTGTGTGTATGTGTACGTGCGTAGATGCGTGTGTGCATTCATGTGCACTCAAGTGTGTACATAAGTGTGTTTGTGTACAGTGTGTTTAAAACTGACTGCTTAAAAGAGATAGCCTATCAGAAAGATCATCCCTAGAGATGGCTGATTTTCTCTCTTTGAAGAATATCTTTCAAATTGTACACAGCTGATTTTTTTCAAAAATTGTTGTATACAGTTGTATACAGTTATTTTTTTCTGAATTAGAACAATTGTATCTCATGTATATGTTCTTTCTCATAAGATTTTTGTCATTGTTCTTGTTGTTGATTGTTTGATTTGGTTGAACATCTACTTCTTGCAAATTTGTGTAGTTTATATAGGAGAGTCTCTCTTTTTTTCACACTGGATGCCAGAACATTATGGCTTCAAAGGCTCATCCTGTGCATTCCTTCCAATCCTCTTCCTCACAGTGCTTTACATAAGCATTTGATATTTTATCTAAATTATAGAAATAATATCTTGGAACATTCATCATGAATTTCCTAAATTGTCTGATAATATTTAACATATGCTTACAGCAGTTACTTTAGCATATACAGGAAAACTCGCATTAAGTGTAAAGAAAATAATTATCTTACAAAGTGGCATACACAACATAGTATATAATATTATATTGAAAAATTGTTTGTAATACTTCTTACTAAAAGTTTCTCATGCACAAAATAGTTTAGATATATTTTTTGTTTTCTTTTCCCATTATAAAAGTAAGCATTTGTTTCCTTGATTTCTTTCTCATACTGTTTACCAGTTGCTTGTAAAAGGATCCTGATTTTTATGAGTTTTGGTGAAAGTGTTTATCATCTATAAGAGTTTCTGGTGAATTTTTTTGGGTCAGTTATGTATACTATCATATCATCTACAATTAAGGATACTTTGACTTCTTCCTTTTTAAATTTGTGTCCCCTTGATCTCCTTCAGTTGTCTTATTTCTTTAGCAAAGACTTCTAGTCTGATATTGAACAGGTATAGAGAGAATGGAAACCCTTGAATTATTCATGATTTCAGCAGAACTGTCTTGAGTTTCTTCATTTAAGTTCATGTTGAATACAGGATTACTGAAAACTACATTAATTATGTTTAAGTATGTCTATTGTATTCCTAATCTCTCCAGAACCTTTATTATGAAGGGGTGTTGGATTTTGTCAAAGGATTTTTCTGCATCAAATGGAATGATCATTTTTTTTATTTCAGTTTGTTTATATATTCAATAACATTTATTGCTTTTAATATATTGAATCATCCCAGCATCTCTGTAATGAAGCCTACTTGATCATGACCAATGATCTTTTTAATGCATTCTTGGATTTGGTTTGCAAGTATTTTATGAGTATTTTTGTATCTATGTTTATAAGGGAAATTGGTCCTTATTTGTTGGGTCTTTACGTGGATGGTGTTTCAGATTAACTTTGCCCACATAAAACAAATTGGAATGTTCCTTGTTTCTATTTTGTAGAATAATTTGAGGAGTATTGATATTAACTCCATTAAAATTATGGTAGAATTCTGTGCTAGCACTGTCTGGACCTGTTTTTGCTGTTGTTTGTTTCTTTTGTTTTTTTGTTTTGGTTTTGGTTGAGAGACATTTAAGAATTGTTTCTATTTTACTGGAGGTCTATTTAAATTGCTTGTCTGATCTTGATTTAACTTTGGCAAAGGGGACCAAAATTATCTATTTCTTTCAGATTTTCCAATTTGTTGGAGTTTTTAAGTATAGATTTGTGATTGTCTGGCTTTCCTCTCTGTCTGTTGTTTTGTCCCCTTTTCAATTTCTGATTTTGTTAATTTGTGTATTCTCTCTTCCTTTTAGTTAGTTTGGATACGTTTGTTTATCTTGTTTATTTTCTCAAAGAACCAACTTGTTTCATTGATTCTTTTTATTGTTCTCTTTGTTTCTATTTTATTGATTTCAGCCATTAGTTTAATTATTTCTTTCCTTCTACTCCTCTTGGGTGTGCTTTCTTCTTTTTGTTCTAGAGCTTTCAGGTGTGCTAAGTTGCTGACATGAGATCTCTCCATTTTTTTTAATGTAGGCACTTAGTGCTATGAACTTGCCTCTTTGTACCACTTTCCTTGTGTTCCATAAGGTGGATACGCTGCATATTCATTCAGTTCTAGGAGGTTTTAATTTCTTTTTTAACTTATGTATTGAACCTTTTTTTATTCGGTAGAGAGTTGCTTGGTTTCCATGATTTTTCATGTTTTCTGTTGTTTCTCTTTTCGATACTGAGCTTTAATTGACAGTGGTGTAATAGGATGTAGGGAAGTATTTCACTTTTCTTGTATCTGTGGAGACTTGACTTGTGTCTGAGTATTTGGACAATTTTGAAGAAAGTTCTATCAAGTTCAGAGAAGAATGTGTATTCTTTTGTGTGTGGGTAAAATGTTTTGTAAATATCTGTTAGATGCATTTGGTTTATAATATCCTTTAGCACTGCCATTTCTCTGTTAATTTTTGCCTGGATAACCTATCCATTGGTGAGAGCAGGGTATTGAAGGCTCCTACTTCCTGTGTGTGAATCAATATGTGATTTAAGCTGTAATAGTATTTCTTTTACAAACCTGGGTGCCCATGTGTTTGGGAGCATAGATGGTAAGAATTGAAATATCATTTTGGTGGAAATTTTCTTTAATGAGTATGTAGTATCCTTCCCCTTATCTTTGATTAATTTTGATTTGAAGTCTAATTTCTTAGATATTAAAATGACTACAATATTGTGCTAGCTTCTTCGGTCTATTTGCTTAGAATATCTTTTTTCAACCCAGCATCCTGAGATAACTTTGATATGGAAGTATGTTTCTTGGCTTCAGCAGAAAGATGGGACTGTTTTTGTATCCATTCTGTCAGCCTGTGTCCTTTTTTTGGGAAATTGAGACCATTGATATACAGATTACTGATTCCCATTATTATACTCTTTCGTTGTTGTTGTTGTTTTTGATGGTGGTGGTGGTGGTGGTGGTGGTGGTGGTGGTGAGGGGTGTGTGTGTGTGTGTGTGTGTGTGTGTGTGTGTGTGTGTGTACAAGAGACAGAGAAAAAGGAAGACAGGAGTGCTTCCCTTCCTTTGATTTTTCTGGTTGATATTATTCCTTGTGTTTACATTGTTGTAATTAACCTCATTAGGTTGCTTATTTTAGTGTTATTAAAGAATATCTTATTTTAGTAATCCATGGCCATAGTTTTGCTGGGTAGAGTAGTCTGGGATGGCATCTGTGGTCTGTTAGAGTCTGCTGTGGGATGTTCTGTATGTCAAATGTGTTGCCAATAAAACACTGATTGGCCAGTGGCTAGGCAGGAAGTATAGGCGGGACTAACAGAGAGAATAAAAAGAACAGGAAGGTGGAAGGAGATGCTGCCAGACGCTGCCAGCCACCGCCAGGACAAGCAGCATGTAAAGATGCCGGTAAGCCACGAGCCATGTGGCAAGGAACAGAATTATAGAAATGGATTAATTTAAGATATAAGGACAGTCAGCAAGAAGCCTGCCACGGCCATACAGTTTGAAAGCAATATCAGTCTCTGTGCTTTCTTGGTTGGGTCTGAGCGGCTGTGGGACTGGCAGGTGAAAGAGATTTATCCTGACTGTGGACCAGGCAGGAAAACTCTAGCTACAAGAGTCTGCAGATCATCTGCCCTTTCTGGATTTTAGAGTCTTTATTGAGAAGCCTGGTATAGTTCTAATTGATCTGCTTCCATATGTTACTTAGTCTTCTTCCTCCTTACAAATTTTACTATTCTTTATTTATTCTGTAAGTTTCGTGTTTTGATCATTATGTGCCTAGTGGAATTTCTTTTCTAGTCTGAACTATTTGGTGTTCTGTATGCTTCTTGTAACTCTATAGGCATCTCATTCTTTAGGTTAGGAAATTTTTCTTCTATGATTTTGTGGAATATGCTTTCTGGGCCTTTGATTAGGTTATTTTTCTTTCTGTATTTGTATTTTTTGTTTCCTCATAGTGTTCCAGATTTCTTGGATGTTTGGTGTCAGGACATTTTTTGGTTAACAGTCTCCTTGACCAAGGTATCTGTTTCTTCTATCATATCTTCAGTGCCAGAGATTCTGCTGTATTCTCTTGAGGATAAAAGCTCTAGCTTTTAAAATTTTCATTTTCAGATTTCCCTCAGGTTGTGTTTTCTTTATTGATTGTATTTCTACCTTTAGTTCTTGAACATTTTTTCCCATTTCTTTCCATTGTTGTTTGTGTTTCCTTGGGTTTCTTTAGGGGATTTATTCCTTTCTTCCTTAAAGACCTATATCATTTTCATAGGGGTTGTCTTAAGGTTGTGTGTGTGTGTGTGTGTGTGTGTGTGTGTGTGTGTGTGTGTGTTTCAGCTATGTTAGAATTCTCATGGCCTTCTGTGGTAGGGTTGGTGGGATTTAGTTGAGGCAGTTATTAACTGTGTTTTTACACTGGCATCTAGGCATCTGATTTGGGCATGATTTTAGGTCTAGGTGCTGATGTCTGGTTTTGTGTCTGCTGGGTGGGTATTTCGTTCCTTGGTTTCTGCTTTCTCCCTGGACTTTAGGAGAGTTTCATGGCTGTGTGTTGACTGGTAGGAAATTTTCTGTGGATCTGTTTCTCTGGCCTCAGCTGATGTGCTCCCAGGTTATGCCTGCTGTTTTTGGAGGCTGAGATAATGGGATGGGTTGTATGAAGAGAGGTTGGAGAAGAATTTTATGATCCATGGGAGCAGGTGTGGGGAAGAAAGGGAGACCCCAGCGGGTGTTCTGCCACAGAGTTAGGACAAAAATGGAGAGACTAGACCTGCAGGAGCAGGGGAAGTGAAGATCAGCATTCAGCCTCTTGCTTCCCTGGTAGGAGCTACCCTTGGGTTAGCAAGAGGTATCTGCTGGCGTTAGAGGCTGGTCCAAAGAAACAGGTAGGGGGAGGGAGGATAGAAGAGGTGTGTCTGTGTGATCCACAGAGATGGCACAGGGGGAACAGAAAGAGAGGTGAAGATCCACAGTTAGTCTACCTGTTTTCATGACAGGTATGGTAGGTTCCCAGTGGTTTAGCAAAGGGTGTCTGCTAGAACTGGTGACTGCAATAAAGCATTGGTGGAGAGAGGTGAGGAGAGATAGTCCATGGGATCCAAAGGAGATGTAAGCAGAGGATGAAGGAAGGCTACAACTGGTATTCTATTTAGAAGTGAGAATGAAGTAGTGAAGAACTTCAGTTGGCTTACCTGTTTTCCTGGCCTGCTCAGCTGGTATGTGTTCCTGGTGAATGTCTGCTGGTATTGGAGGCTGGGATAATGGGGTTAGTTGGGGAAGGAAGGGTTGAAGGAAAAGATCTTGAGACCAGTTGAGTCAGAGAGTAAAGGGAGACTGCAGCAGGTGTTCTGCTACAAAGCTGTAGACGAGACTTGGGGAAGGACTGAAACTGGAGGAAAAGATGGAGAGGTGTGGATGTGCTGTCTGCTTATTTCTTACCTAGAAGGAATGGCCCTCGAAGTAGCAGGGGTTGCCTGCTGCCTGCCAGAGTGGGGGACTGTGACAAAGGATTGAGTTGGGTGGGGGGAGAGAATTACAAGGGGGCATCTGTGGGATCCAAAGAAGATGGAAGCAGGGAGCAGAGAAGGCAGCTGCCATGGTGTTCTTTTGAAGAGCTAGGGACGAGACTAGGCAATTGGATCTGGGGGAACAGAGGGAGAAGAGGAGATCTGCAAGCAGCCTACAGTGTTTGTGGGAAGGGAAGAAAGGGAAGGCACAACATGTGTTCTGCTGCAGAGCTGGGGATGAGGCTGGATGGATTGGATCTTCAGGCACAAGAGAGGTGAAGGTCAGCAGTCAGACCGTTTCTCTCGTGTTTTGTTATTTCAATACATATTCATGAGATTTGCTTTATTTAATTTCTCCTAGTCCAAATGCTATATATTACTTGAGTTCTGTAAATCATTATCTCTTCTTGGAAATGTAGCATACTCTGATTTTTCTAGAACAATTTAAATAAAATTTACAATAAAAGATTAAGAGATATACATAGTACAAGTAAATATGAAGAATTGTGAATTCAAAAATCTCATGAGGAATAAAAGGAAGACAATTGGGCCAATGAGATGGCTCCATGGATGAGGTTGCTTATTGCTAAGCCTAATGATTTGGGGTTAATCACAGGAATCCATGCAAATTTTAGAAGGAGACACCTGACTGTACTAAGTTGTCTTTTGACTTCCACATATATGCCTTGAAACATGCACACATATAAACATATAGGCACAATTAGTAGATAATTTTCAAATAAAATTTTTAATTAAAAATAAATATAGTTAACTAACTTGTTTTATGGTATTGAAAGCTTTGGAAAGGAATAAAATATGTCACCTTTCAAATGTTTAATATAATAATTTTATCTTCTAAATTAGTCAAATAAGACAATTAGAAAAATTAAGTTGAATGAATATATCCAATTACTCCAGCACTCTGGAAAACTGAGATAGATGCTAAAGAAAATAATTATCCCCTTTGTAAAGAATTTTGTAAAGAAATTAGTATTCAGTGAAGTTATGTTTTGCTTAAAGAATGACATTGAGGCATGTAGCATGTATTCTATGGGATGATGCTTTTCTTTTGTGTGTGTGTGTTTGTGTGTGTGTGTGTGTGTGTGTGTGTGTGTGTTTTATTTTCTTCTCATAATGAGAAATTAGACTCAAATCAACATTTTAAAGAATTTAAGAGTTCATATTTAATTGTCTTCTCTGGTATTTACAACTTAAAGTGAAATACGAACAAAACATATCCAATTTCTCTTGAAATTGTGGGTTGAAGATTGAACCTCAGACATGGTATAAAGTCCCAATTACTGATATACATCCCAGCCATGAATTGGCTGTTGTTAATAAAAAATGTGGACAAGTTGTAGTTTATGTATGAAGTCAAATAATAATAGATAACAAAAAACCTACTGCACGTTTACGTGAATAATGTATTTTAGTTTTCCTAAAAGATGGTAAAGTATCTGACAGACAGAATCTCACCACAGAATCTCACCTCAAAATGCTTCCTGCTACTGTTTCTCCTCTCTACAACAGTGTGATATCTGTATTGAGGAAGTAGCAAAATAAACCACAGATTTACTTTACGAGTTTAACTTTTTTTTCTTTTTCTTTATTCTTCTCTCATATAATATATTCCAACTGCAGTGTTCTCTCCCTCCTCTCCTCCCATTTCCCTTTTGCCTCCCCTCTCCCGCAGATCCACTGCTCCTCCATTTCCCTTCAGAAAAGATAACAGTGGTTTTCAGAGTTCTTTATTCTACAGATGTAGGGAAACTGGGAGAGTATGTACTATGATTGTCATGCATCCTATGAAGTAGAAATGTAAAGTAGGAAATGTAAAGTAGTCAAAACGAGAAAGGCAGTAGTGTGGGGAGGATGAGGAGTGGAAGAAGGAGAGGAAATCGAAGTAGCATGTTCACAAACAAGGTTTGGGTTATTGAAGAATTTTGTTTTGTTTTGATTTTTTACAGGCAGGTGTAAAGCCTTTGAGAATTCACATCAGTTGTGAACATTTGTTAGACAAGAATGTTCTATACCATTTGAATAAAAATTATGCTTTTGGAAGATATACCACTTAGATAAAAACATTCTAGTTATTCATGTATTTCCTAGAATATTTATTTAAAATAATGCCCCAATGCTTTATTTTGATCAGTTAACCTAACATTGTAAAATGGAGAGAGAATTTATAGAGAATATAGGAAGAATAGGAAGATTCAAATTTGTATCTGTTTATTTGGAGGAGATTGCATTAAGAAACCAGAAGTATTGAAGACTAGACAGGTCTTCCATACCAGTTGATCAGAGAATTTCCTGTACTAAAGATGCTCAAAGGCCACAAAAAGAATTACATAACTAAAACTTTCTCTTTATGAAAGATAAACTTCTAGAGAAATATTCTAGTAAGAGACATAATAATGTAAGTGATAGTTCTTCTTATCTATGGCATTACCAAATAAAGAAAATATCCAGGGATTTAAAGAAATCGCATCCTTCCCTCACCAGAACTATAAATAACAATGTTCCATCAGGCTATTGTAATTTAAGCCTACAGAAAATTTATGCATTCCCTTTGTACTAATTATATACAATGTAATCGATTTTAGCTATAGCTCATTGTCTAGCACATTCTCCAGTGAGGTTGAAAATTCATGATCAGTTACAACCACCTTTTAATCGTTCAATCTTCTGTATTTATCAGAAGAAAAGAAGCAAATTAATTTCATTTTTGACTGTTGTTTGAACAAAATGTTCCTTGTCTCCTATGGAAAAAAATCCTTGGTATAAAAAAGTAACACTTTAGGACATACTTGTTTGATAGCATTTTTTACAGTTAATATCAATAGCATAGAGAAGCTGCATTATATTCAGAAATTTAAGCTCAAAAATATTAACATGGTACATAACAGACTATAAACAAGTAGAAGAGCCAAAAACAGAAGTAAGTTCTTTATATTATCAAAGTCTACATATTTTCATGATAATGATTATATTGTGAATGCTTTTTCAATAATTAAAGATACAATATGTGTATGAGTTAAAATTTTATTTTTCTTTTTGATTGTTTTAACATGACTTGTATTTTCACAAAAGCAAAACTCCTGTCATATGCTACCCTTCATTTCCCATAGGGCCTCATGAGCAATTAAGCCATGCACTCAAAAATTAGTATTAATTTATCTAATGTGTTGTGTTATTAGGGAAGCCTAAAGTAGCACTAAGTAACATGATTGTACTTAAACATAAACTTTTTTCTTAGGCTGTAATGCCTTTTAACTGTTTTTCCTAATTTTTTTCTTTAGCAAACTGTTATAGAAAAATAAAATATTATTTTCAGAGAGAAAGGAAAAGAAGTTGCAGATGGTAATTTACAATGAAAGCCATTTATCATTCTGGGGTAATTAAAATTATGCAGCTTTTTCTCATTAGCTTTTTCTTCAAACTTAGCTTCTATTGATTTTTGTCTGAGATAATTGAAGAAAATTATTACTAATTTTATGTACTCTTGAGTACTGTTCTTAAACCAAGGCCTAATTGCTAAATTTTAGCTTCTCTGTTCATCAAATTCACCTGGCTTGCCATTATTTTTCTCTGTTGCAATTAGGCTCAGTCCAATATTATCAATTTATCTTAAAGACTCAGGGAAAGTTCTCAGGCTAATTTTTCCGTTCTTCGTCTGATAAATGAAGCTAAGCATTTAACTCGACCTCTAACTTAAGAAAACTGTCATTGCATACAGCCTCTTAGCAGCACCTAAGATGACTAGTGAGCACTATGAAACACTCATTCCTGGAAGTGTTCCTAACCGCAGGAGTTTGTACCTAGCTCATCAAAGGTCCTCAGTTCTTCCAAACACTCAGGAATTCTAGAGACTCTGTACTGGGAATAGAAATCATACAGCTCCTGAATGAGACTCTTCCTCACAGTTGCCAGGCCTGCCTTCCACCATTAGGTGAACAATTACAGTGGCTGGGGAGAAAACACTCTGAGAAAAGCTCATTGTAACAGGTCATAGCATTCCAATATTCTGAATCACTCTCCCAAAGTTATTTTGATTAGAGTTCCCACATTTTGTAGTTTACATTCAAATTTATGTGATTTTTTTTTAAGTCTGTTTTTTCTGGTATGGGTTTACAAGCTTCATCCCTTCTGGCTAGTTTTCATCATGCTTGAAGTTGTTATGCAAGGTACTGGACAAGCAAAGTAGTCATCTACCTTATCTACCTGTGAAGTCTACAAACTAACAACAACTGGCCTTGCAAGACATGGAGTCAGGTGAATGAGATCAAAACATACACAAAACTTTAAACTCTCAAGGAATGAATTTTTTAAAAATTATAACTGTCAACTGTTATGTTGATATTGCTATATTAAATGTAAAGTGGTAACTTACTAGCTTTCTAATAAAGTATCTTTATGGCCTTTTTAACTTTTAATAAAAGGACACTTATTCATAAAACAGTAGCTATTGGTATTTCTGGAAAGAAAAGAGAATCTTAATCAGATGTATTGTACTCATGGTACAATGTCAGAAAAGTGTTCTAAGGGGTTTTCATCTTTCTTCCCTCAAGTATAATAAAAGGGAGAAGTCTGTTTTGCTTCTATAACTAATATCTAAAAGAAATTTGGGCTTGCAAATTCTGTGTAGAAACTGCAGGGATTTTCTTATTTTTAATCAGTCGTCTTTTGTTTGTCTTTTTCCTTCCTTCCTTCCTTCCTTCCTTCCTTCCTTCCTTCCTTCCTTCCTTCCTTCCTTCCTT